>JAASFZ010000666.1:0-13625 GCA_023334075.1 Globisporangium nunn | reverse complement strand
CTCGCTCGCCCGATGCTCTTCTATCTCCTCCACCTTAGCAGCCGTCACCACCCGCGATCTTGAGGCACGACGTCTTGCTCGAGAACGACATGGCATTCGTCATGAGCGACCAGAAGAACGTGAACACCATGCACACGATGGTGATGATGCCCATGATCTTGCTCTTGCCGCCTGTGCGCTTGAGCTCCTGCGTCTCAGCCTTCTGACGCGGCAGCAAGATGAGGAACACGAGCGAGAAGAGGTTGAAACCGTACGCGACCAGGTACGCGTACGTCACTTCGCTCCGCACGTGGTCGTTATCGAGCTGCAGAGACGCGAAGTCGATGTCGAAGTTCACGCACACGTTCTTGGAGAGCACGGTCGAGAACGGTGACGCCAGCGTCGCGACCGTCGTGACAATTCCGTACACTGCCGCCTCGTTCCCCTCCTCGATGATCTCCACGACGGCAAAGCTTGCGACGAGGACACCGACACTGCTGGGCAGGTTCTGAAGGATCGGACCACCGAGCCAAAGCCACTGCGAGCGGTACACGTCCCAGATCGTAACGAACGTCGGGATGCTGTCGATGATGATCACAGCGATCTGCGTGATCGCAATCATCCAGCGCCAGTTCCAGCTCAAGCCAATCTTGATTGTGGCGTAGTATCCGGCTGCCGAAGCAAAGTAGCCGATGATCGTCGCCGTGCTGTTGTTCACGGGCGTCACACCCGCCCACAAGCTCTGGATCGGGTACTCCGCCGTCACGCTAAAGTACGAGAAGAGGTTGCGGAAGAAACGGAACGCGATGATCTGGTACACCACGCGGTGCTGGATGAGGTCGTAGAGAACCGCAAAGTACGCGCGTCCCGACTGTCGCTCCGCCTTCTCCTCCGTCATGCAGTACCACGAGATCGGGATGATCACGAGCGACGTGAACGCGCACACACCCATGACAGCGTTGAAGCCCATCGCAGACGAGAACGTGCCGCCGTATTCAGCGCTGTTCATGCCGAAGCCGATCATCGCAGTCGAGATGCACATGAAGAACACCTGCACGATGTACACCATGCTCTGCGTCGTGCCGCGGATGCTCTCCGGCTCGCGCTGCGCGAGGTGCACGAGAATACCGTCGGATGCAGTGTACGCGATGACACAGCCCAGGTTCGCGAGCGCGAGGAGAACAATGTACTTGACGCCACTGCTTGGCGCGTCGTAGTTGATCGTTGAGAGCTGTTCAGCCGTCAGGTTCGCCTCCGGGATCGCCACTATGCTCGGGTCTGTGTACTTGGGGTCGCCGATCGGAAGCACCGCCATGATGAAGCACCCGATGAACGACACGAGCCAGCCGAGAACAATGTACGGACGGCGACGATACCCGAAGATCGGGTAGCAGTCCGAGATGATGCCAAAGAACATCTTCCATGTCCACGGCATCAGGATCAGCGCGGTGGCGGAAGCGTACTCCACACCGCTCATCCGCAGATAGTTGTTGAGGAACGGATACGCGACGCCATAGATCGAGCCGTAGATGATGCCGATGGCCGCGTACTGTCCGAGGAGTCCGATGTTCTCCTTGGCGAAGAGGTTCGGCGCACCTCCGGGACGCAGCGCGCCACCCTCGATGTCGACCGGCGTCTTGGCTTCTCCGTACAGCTTGCCATCGTCTCCGAAGCCTTCCGTCCTGCCCTTAAGGCTCGCGTTCGAGATGCGCTCAACGATGCTTGGGTGGTCCATGGCGGATTCCAAAGTGGTCGCTCGCCGACGCTGGGCAGATTGGGGCGGATGGAAAAAGCAGACAGGTGGTGCCTTCAGCGCTACACCGAGCGCACTACGTTGTCAACAAGAGCGAGAGCGGGTGGTCTGCAGCGACTCGCGGGCGTGGCGACTGGAGCAGTTAGCCAGTCGCTGCTGAGCGTGTTGAAGCATCTGCACGCCATCATAAGCGCGATGTGTCGAGAGCAGTCACCCGTCGTTGACGCAACCATTTGATACCGCAGGTCGTGTGCCTCGCGTCCAATCACGCGCCCTAGATCGCGGATTGGAGCTCCTGCAGACCACCAAATGAGATCACGGCCTGCTCGGTCCTGTCGACACCGTCAAAGTCCAGCGACACACCCGAGGTGATGATCACCATCACCGCATTAATCAACATCTCCTCGCGACTAAACGGGCGCCGACCGATTTACCCAATTCAGCTCAAATGAACGAAAGATGGAAGCTAGAAATGGGCAGTCGACTTCTACTATGTGTGAGGACCGAGCTGCACGCAAGTGCGCCACTGGACTTTATGTCCAGCAGCAAGCTAGCGCGGGTTCGAGCGCCAGCGCTCTCTTAGTGTTCGCACGCAAGCCCGCACGAGCTGATGCATTTGTCTAAACATCCGCAACTGCATATTGAAGATATCTAAAGAGGCAGAAATGTCCAGAGAAATAAGTGAGTATATCCAGAAAGAGAAAAAATTAGCTCGTTGTAGCAAGGAGAAAATCTGTAGAACAAGTTGAAAGCAGGATAGGCACGAGGAAGAAGAAGGAGACAACAAAGCGGCTAATGAGGCGGCTGCAGATCCAACACCAGCTTGAGCCATTCTCAATCCTGCCAGCTTTCTCACAGGTCTCATTGCTCTTCGCCGCTTTCACCTCCTCATACTATGCTCAAGGATACAGTACGGGACAGTAAGATCTCTTCACTAGCGATCGTTTAGAGCATAGAGCTCCGATCAGTTCGGGTTTGAAGCTGTCATGGCAGTTTTCCCCACGTTGCGTGCTCGAGAGGTGATTCTAGCGCGTTGGCCGATCATCGTTCGAACTGTTCTGAGATGTGTCAATGTGCGAAATACCCTCACTAGCAGCGAGAACAGTGACGCTGCACGATAGCTGGAGCGGTGCTGCTGAGCAGCTGTCTGCCAGCAGCACCATAGAGTCCACTCAAACGCTGCACTTGTGAAATCTCGCGCGCTTGTGATCGAGAAGTTCATCAACGTTGTTCTCGAAGTGCAAAGTCCAGTTTTCAAATGGGCATTATCAAGACACTAGAAATGGGCATTTTGCACTTTCCCGCAACACAAATGCCCATTGTAGCTCAGTGGGATGGACAGTCGCTGGGATTGCTTGCTAACCCACTCGACGTTATGCCATCTGCTTCGATGTGGCTCTCGAAGGATCTCTGTCGCTGCTACTCCTGCTGCTGCTGCTGCTGCGAGCTGGCTGGCTGGCTGGCTGGCTGGTTGCCTCTCTCTGACTGATGCGCTCTTGTTCTGGTGGTGAGGTTGCGAGAACGGCGCTGGTGAGTACTTTCTAGTTGCCGCCGGTCAGCCTTCATTTCCTCGCGCTCGCAGTCCTTTTGCTTTGCCTCCGGTGTATCTGCTATATGGCCAGCAAGCAGCACAGCTGTGATTGGGAGACGTGGCAGCGACATAGCTATGACGAGGATGTCACCGTGGCGCACACACATCACGACTGTCGAACTGCGAGTTGACAGGATTGGCGCGTGGCACGTGGCAGGACGAAGCCGGGGCGGCGCAGTTCGGATGTCTTCTCGCAGTCAAGCAGCTCTCCGACTTGATCACTTGCTCACTTGCTCGTTGCTCGCTTGCTCGTCGTCGTCGTCGTCTCAGGACTTCACAAAGACTTCGCGCACACACACGCGCGCACACCCACGTGCACACACAGGTCGCGCACGTCTCAAACACCGCGCTGAAGTTCTTGCAGAGATGCCAGTCGGAAATACTGAGATCCAACCAACCGACAGAGCCTGTCATCATGCACCACCTGCAGTCCGAGATCAGAGAAGAGCAGCTTGCGGTGGGTGCTGCGCAGCTTTATGTCGGCTTTGACCGACCAAGAGACTCTTTTGATCCGCACTCCTCAAGCTACCGGCAACAACCTCAAACACATCCGAAAGCAAATGTAGCTGATCTGTGATTTAGAACCAGGAACTCGCACTGCCACTCATACACTAGCAACCGTCACCACCCGCGATCTTGAGGCACGACGTCTTGCTCGAGAACGACATGGCATTCGTCATGAGCGACCAGAAGAACGTGAACACCATGCACACGATGGAGAGGTTGCCCATGATCTTGCTCTTGCCGCCCGTGCGCTTGAGCTCCTGCGTCTCAGCCTTCTGAGGTGGCAGCAAGACGAGGAACACGAGCGAGAAGAGGTTGAAACCGTACGCGACCAGGTACGCGTACGTCACCTGCGTGCGCACGTAGTGGTCGTCGAGCTGCAGGAACGTGAAGTCGATGTCGAAGTTCACGCACACGTTCTTGGAAATCACGGTCGAGAACGGCGACGCGAGCGTGGACACCGTCGTGACGAGGCCGTACACTGCCGCCTCGTTCCCCTCCTCGATGATCTCCACCACGGCGAACATCGCCACAACGACACCGACACTGCTGGGCAGGTACTGAAGGATTGGGCCGCCGAGCCAGAACCACTGCGCGCGGTACACATCCCAGATCGTAAGGAACGTCGGGATGCTGTCGATAACGATCACAGCGATCTGCGTGATCGCAATCATCCAGCGCCAGTTCCAGTTCAGCCCGATCTTGCCCGTCGCATAGTACGCACTCGCCGCTGCGAGATAGCCGATGATCGTCGCCGTACTGTTGTTCACGGGCGTCACATTCACCCACAAGCTCTGGATCGGGTACTCCGCCGTCACGCTGAACCACGAGAAAACGTTGCGGAAGAAACGGAACGCGATGATCTGGTACACCACGCGGTGCTGGATGAGGTCGTAGAGAACCGCAAAGTACGCGCGTCCCGACTGTCGCTCCGCCTTCTCCTCCGTCATGTAGTACCACGAGATCGGGATGATAGCAAGCGACGCGAACGCGCACACACCCATGACAGCGTTGAAGCCCATCGCGGACGAGAACGTGCCGCCGTAGTCAGCGCTGTTCATGCCGAAGCCGATCATCGCACTCGAGATGCACTGGAAGAGCACCTGCACGACACAGATCATGGTCTGCGTCTTGCCACGGATGTTCTCCGGCTCGCGCTGCGAGAGGTCGACTAAGATGCCGTCCGAAGCCGTCAAAGCGATGACGCAGCCCAGGTTCGCGAGCGTGAGGAGAACAATGTACTTGACGCCACTGCTTGGTGCGTCGTAGTTGATCGTTGAGAGCTGTTCAGCCGTCAGGTTCGCCTCCGGGATCGCCACTATGCTCGGGTCTGTGTACTTGGGGTCGCCGATCGGGAGCACCGCCATGAGAAAGCACGCGATGAACGACACGAGCCAGCCGAGGATGACATACGGACGGCGACGATACCCGAAGATCGGGTAGCAGTCCGAGATGATGCCAAAGAACATCTTCCATGTCCACGGGATGGTGAGTAGCGCGCTGGCGGAAGCGTACTCCACACCGCTCATCCGCAGATAGTTGTTGAGGAATGGGTACGTGACGCCGTAGAGCGAGCCGTAGATGACGCCGATGGCCGCGTACTGCGCGAGGAGTCCGATGTTCTCCTTGGAGTAGAGGTCCGGCGCACCTCCGGGACGCAGCGCGCCGCCCTCGATTTCAACCGGGGTCTTTGCCTCGATGTAGGCCTTGTCGGAGCCTGCGCCGGAGAGGCGCTCGATGCCGATGCTTGCTGCTTGTTGCTGATGGCTCATGGTGAGAGGCCGGAGGCGAATTCAGGAGTGAGCATCGTCCGGGAGTGAGCAGAGCAGGCGCACGGCGTTCTAGCGCTCGCTCAAGGAGGCGCCAGCGAGCGAAGTGCCGTCTGCGAAACACCTACACATTTGCGGCAGACAGACGAGTGGTTGCCAGGAGCGCTTTGGCTGTGCGCTTGATGCGATTGGCGCGCGCCACGCGCTCCGACCAAGGCAGCGTCAACGGCATTCATCTGTGTGCACTCTCTCTTTCTCTCTCTCTCTCGTCAGGCTCTCATCACCTTTCGTGAAGATGATCGTCGTGGTCGTATGTTGTGGTGCTGCACACAAGCTCCGAAGGAAGTAGTGCAGGTTGACAAGAGAGAGCTCCTTTTCGAAAACCATCCACCGACCCAACTGCCATCGCGGCAACTCGCTTCCGTCCAGTCAACCACCAGCCTTCCTTCCCTCAAGCGAAACGAGCTCCATGCTCGCTCGTGCTTGTTTCTTGTTGGCGGTCGATGTGCGACACGAGCTTGTGAGGTTGCCGGTCGAACGCTCGAGCTCGCCGTGATGCCAGTTAGGCACGCGGTCGGTCAGTCCGAGCCTAGCAGGCAGGCAGGCAGGCAGTCAGTCAGCTGCTCACCAGAGGCAAGAGACAGCGCGTTTCATTCCCTTGTTGCCCCTGCCACTCACTATCACAGGAGGCTGCGCTTGGAGGAGGCACGTGACACTTCGCTGCTGACGACCAACTTTGTTGTTGACTCGCATCTGCTCGTCGATCGCAAGCAGAGCGAGGACTGCTAACTCGATGAGAGACAGGAAGCTCTCGGAGACAGGAAGCAACCCTCGATCTGTGCGATGCCCAATGTCTACGTATGAGAAGAAGTGCGACGACGTCGCTTGGGGTTTTGTGTTCTTGAGCGACCGATGTCTCGATCCGAGGCAAAGGGGCGCGAAGTCGCGACCAGGTGAGTGCGAGCGGCACTCACGACGCTACGTGAGCGCGCGTGCCGCTGGTCAGCGCGTGGGACGGGTAACCCAGTTGCTTTCTGCGCGCACAAATCGATGGATGATCGAGATGGATCGATGGATCGATCGGTTCGGCACGATGCATCTCTGTGTCGTGTGCTGTTAACATCGAGGTGCAATCACAACCAGCAAAAATCTATTCGGCAGTGACACCTCGACTCTCTTGGCGGCGCGCCACAGCTTCGGCGGGGATCCAACTGCACGCCAAGACCCGATCGAGCGTGTATGACGTGCACGCACGGGTAGGTCTGCGACCAATAACTCACTCGACTGAGAACGACGCTGTCGACCAAGTCCTGTATCTTCTTCATAAACTCCCAAGTTTCAAGCAGATTATGCCTTGTAGGACGCCGCATACATGTAGCGAGAAGCACACGTGAGGCGATGGCAGCCATGTCGAGCGAGACAGCGCCTCCTTGGCTGCTTGCCACAGCTTCTCCGCATTCTACTGGATTACATAGTTCGGGTTATTGTAAATGAATCGGAAGACACCAAAGCACTCGGCAAAAGTGCCACGCATACTCGCCATGCACTCGGGAAGCGGATGCACACGCTAATCGCTGCCATAGCTGAGTGGCAGGTCCTGTGTGTGAAGAGTGTCGTCGTGATGAATGGAATTTGACCCAATGCGGTTGCTCGCAAGAGCGATCAGTACTCACTGTTCGCTGTCTCCGAGCATTGCTCAGTATCAATGATGCAACACTCGTAGTGACGGAAGAGAGCATGGTGCTGAGCGCGGCGCGGGCTGCCAGTAGCGAGCTGGTCAACATACAGGACCCTCGTGTTGCGGAGGTGAAGTAGGTTATCTGCCTTATAGTCTGAGGGCATCTGAGACAGACTCATTGTAGCCCACTCCACATTCGCATCTAGCACACCATGTGGCTTGGAATCTTGAGGTGTCGACACGTTTTTGTAGACCACACACTGGCGGAGGAGAGCAGAGCGCAGGTCGGTCGATCAGTCGGATGCTGGTACTGCTCTCCGCACGCGCGCTCGGCCCCGCGTCGAGGCCGCTGGCGACGCGGCGCCTGCTGCACAGCAATTCGCTCGCGCAGCAGCTGCGCCGCGAGCAGAGTCGCGGTCGCAGCCGCCTGCCGCTGCGAGCCGAGGCGGCGCGCTGGTTCGCGACATTCGGTACGCGCGAACGGGAGGAGCCGCCGCCGCCGCCACCACTGCGCATGGAGACTGTGGACCCAACGTATCCCAAGCCCCGCACGGACATCAACAAAGTGTACTTCCCCACGAAGGGCTATCGCGCGTCGTCCAAGGACGTGGTGGTGCGCGCCATGCTCGGCAACTCGGCCATCACGGTGCTCAAGACGCTCGCGTGGCTCAAGACCGGCTCGAGCGCGATGCTCTCGGAGGCGATCCACTCGCTCGTGGACACGGGCAACCAGGGGCTGCTCATCCTCGGGCTGCGCCAAGCGGCGGGAGTGCCCGACAAGAAGCACCAGTACGGCTACGGTCGCGCCGCGTACTTTTGGTCGCTCATCTCAGCGCTCGGGATCTTCTGGCTCGGCGCCGGCGTCACGATCACGCACGGTGTGCAGAGTCTGCTGCACCCACCGGAGGAGCTCGTGCTCTCCTGGGAGGTTTGGACAGTGCTCGGCGCGTCGTTCGTGATTGATGGCTGGGTACTTCGGCGCGCTGTGCAGGAGCTCATGGCGACCAAGCCGCCGGGCATGTCTCTCTACCAGCACTTCCGGCGTGTGAAGGATCCGTTCATGATGGCAGTACTGCTTGAGGACATGTCGGCATGCACGGGCGTACTCATGGCGGTTGCAGGGATCGGTGCAACCCACGTGACGGGTAACCCGCTATGGGACAGCATCGCGAGCATCTCGATCGGCGCGCTCCTCGGCGGCGTGGCTGTGACGCTCATCCGGCTGAACCAGCGGTATTTGCTCGGGCAGTCGGTAGAGCCCGAGATTGAAAAGGGCATTCGTGAGCTGCTGCTGTCGCGTCCTTCGATCGACAACGTGTACGCGGTGCAGTCGCAGTGGGTCGGACCGTCGACCTTCAGCTACAAGGTGCGAGGGCAGTCAGCCTGGCGATTCTCTTCTCTGCATCTCTGCAAGACTTGTAATGCCGAATGCTCATATGTGTATGTGTGTTTCTGCAGGCGGAGGTGGACTTTGACGGGACGTACCTGGCAGCCAAGCTTCTTCAGATGTACGAGATGAAGCTGGTTGATAAGCCTGTGGTGCATGCATGGCTTGACGAACGATGTTTTGGTTGTGGTGGGCAGGTACAAGCCGGTGTTCATGGACGCGAAGGACCTCGAGAACGATCTGCCGCTGATCTTGTCATGGTATGGTAGATCTCTTGTCGCGAGTCTCACAACCTGCCCACAAAACTGACCTTGCTTGGTACCACTCAATGCTCTCTCTCGACAGGTATGCGGAAGATGTGACGCGTCTCGTGGAGAAGGAAGTGCAGGAGGTCGAGGAGGAGATCCGCGCGTTTTACCCGGAGGCGGCGTTCATCGAGCTCGAGCCGGACAGCAAGGAGTCCGAGATGCGCGCGATCGTCAACATGCAGACAGTGTCATCACGCACGAGTGAGCGAGAAGCCATGTCGCGCGCGCTCGCGCACCTCGCGCGGACACTCGAGCGGAAACCAAACGCCGAGCGCGACAATGTACTTTAAAGGCAGCGAGCGTCTGGAGAGAGAGAGAGAGAGAGAGAGAGAGAGAGGAGAGGCTGGGCGACAACGAGTGAGCGAACGCCCGTTTTGAGAGCGCGCTATCGGAGATTTACGCGATAGGAAGGAGTGTCCTTTAAGGGTCCTTGTCTGTATGTCTGTCTGCACATGGCTGTGATGCGCTGTTGGCCTTCTTAACCCTCCACGTGAGTGATGGAAGACGTGCCAAGCTCCTTCATGGAGCGCTGCGCAGAGCCCCGGCGCAGAGGACGCTGCTGCGACTCGTGGGGCGACCACCCGATCATGTAAATCACCTGCACGCGGTGACGAACACCCAAATGAGTCGTTCAGCTTCAGATCGATCTCGTTCTAGGAGACCACGAGACTACTACACATACCTGGAACGTTGCTGGCACCGAACCGTCCGGGTTCGCATACATCGCCTGGTAGATGGACGCAGCGGCGAGCAGCGAATCGCGCGACACTGGCGCTCCGCGTGACAGCACGGCGTTGTTCTCGCCCATGCCCTGGAGGTCCTCCATCAGCATGAACGCGTCCGGGTAGTCAACCTGGATGTAGTCCGCGTCCACTGCGCGCACCACACACACACACACACACACACACACCGCGGCCAAGCACAAGAGAAAGATTAGCGCGGTTCGCAACAACCATTCCGACAGCGCCGCATAGTAACGAAGTCCACCAACGCTTACCTGTGCAGAGCTGGAAGCCGGAGCTCACCAGAAGGTTGCCAGCGTCGGGGACATTCATGAACGGCGAGATGTGCGGCGAGATGCCGCCCTGGCGTTCTTGGTCTCCGAGGATGAAGGCGCTCCTAGACATTTCAACGCCAAGGGCTTTTGTGAGTGGGGCTGCTGATC
This sequence comes from Globisporangium nunn, assembly GCA_023334075.1. NCBI lineage: Eukaryota > Oomycota > Peronosporomycetes > Pythiales > Pythiaceae > Globisporangium > Globisporangium nunn. The sequence goes on along the minus strand of JAASFZ010000666.1, from coordinate 3,491 downwards.
TCGTCCGTGTTTCAGTCAGAGCGCAACAACAGACACGCACCGCAGCTCTTGAAGGGAGTCGCCGCCGAGCACCGCGCCGACGAACGCGCCGTCGGGCTTGAGAGACTCAATGATCTGCAGTCAGCGAATGACAAGCGCATGTCGTGAGTGCATATACTGCCATGCAAACCAACGAACAACTGGCGAACTGGAGGAAGCGCTCTACGCCGACCTGCTTGAATGTGCCCGGCAGGTCGTTCACCCAATGCAGACTCATAGAGCTCATGATGAGGTCGAAGTGCTCAGGTGGGAACGGCAAGAACTCTTCGTCGGCGATCAGGCGCTTCGTTCGCACTACAACCGCGGCCAGCCGGTCGACCCACACAGCATCCATATGCAGAAAAAGCTAAGCAGTCAGGACAAGACGCTGCAAAAGCCAGCAAGCTCGCTCTTCCAGCCACTCACACGTGTCGCTGCCCTGGTCACTGCTGTCGAAGTCCCGGAACAGCAGCTTCTCTGCGCCCACGCAGCCCAGGTGGTGGCGACGTCAGCAGCATATCCAGCGTACCTCTTGGGCCGCTCGAGAGGAAGAGGAGGTGCGCACCTGACGCATCGCACTGGAGCAGCTCCTTCACGCCGCCGAGCCCCGCGTCGTCGCGCAGCTGCTTGTAGATGTGGCCGCTGCCGCAGCCCAAGTCGAGCGCGAACGGGAACTCGCGGTCGATGTCCTCGAGGCGGTCAATGAGGCGGCGCGCCACCTCGTCCTTGAGGTAATCGAAGTCGCCACCGGCACGCGCGGCAGCGTTGTTGCGTTGCTGGCGTTTCACCGCTAGTAAAGAATGAGCGAGGGAGAGTGAGCGAGAACGAGTGAGCGAGAGAGAATGAGTGGGGACTAACCTCGGTCGAAGATCCCGGCCGACGAGAGCGCGCGACGTCCCAGCGCGTGCTGCCGCGCGAGGCGACTCTGGTGGGTGAGAGAGCGCGCAGTTTAGCGCCAGACACACATACACACGTAGACAAGGACAAGGAGCAGCACGAGCGCGCGCACCACCATGAGCGCCATCCTTCGTCCTATATCTTGTTAGCTGAGCCTTTGGATCGGAATTAATAGGAGAGCGTACAGTACAATCGCAAACGATGTGATACAAACGGTTCGAGTTAATATGCAAGAGCTGCCTGCCTACCGCGAGGCTTGTGCGGCTGCTGCTGATGATGATGGAGAAGCTAGACAGGAGAGAGAGGCGTTGGTGTCGTCCGCTCGCTCAATCTTTCACTCGCTCGCTTGCCCGCCGATTAGCGCTTCTTCTGCGTGTTTCGCCACGGCGCGCTGTCGCTGAAGATCGGAATGAAGTTGTTGATCGCGTCGCGCTGCTTCTGCACGATGCACTCGCAGATCCACACCAGATTCCGCACCTCCTGCTCCTTCAGCTTGACGTACGCGAAGAAGCAACCTGCACCGGCAACAGCGAGCGCGCGTCAGTCAGTCGAGACTCTCGAACAACATCTGCCCAGCAACAAGCAACCGATCGACCTAGAGAGAGAGAGAGAAACTCACCAAAGTGCATCTGGCTTTGGAAAGCCAGCTCGCTCATCTGCACGTCGCGCTCGTAGAACGCGTCATCGATCGACTTGTTCTCCACGCCCTCCGACTGGTGCACCTCCCAAATCTTCCGGTACACCGGGTACGCCTCCAGCGCAGCGCCAAGAGCGGCCTCGTCGCCCGCTTCCGCCAGCATCTCAGTCGCCTCCGGGTACAGCTGCCCGATCGACGGGTACAATGGCTTGCGGTCCGAGATTCGCATCGCAGGCTACCAACAAACGATCGAATTCGTGCATGGTCAGGCACTGTCGTTCGCGAGCAGGAAGCCAAACCAGCCACATCACATCGCAAAAAACGCACTTCGTTCAGCGGCGTCCCGAACGAGTTGAGCGTGATGTTGATCGCGACGCGATCCGCGCGCGCCTTGAGGATCTCCCCCATGATCACCGCAGTGTCACCTCCCACTTTCTGTTGTTGTAGTAGTACATACGGTCAGCACTCATTTGGCGCTCGACACACATTCCTGCCTCTTTGCCTTCGGGTGCCAGAAGCAACAAACCTGGCAGAAGTTGTAAAAGTCCTCAAGCCAGAGCTTGAGCATGCTGTTCTTGATGAGCTCCATCTGCACCTCCTCCAGCACGTTGCGGACGTCCGACGTGCCATCCATGCGGTCTCCGCCCGCACTCTCTTCCAAGAACTGGCTGAAGTATGTACCTGTGTGCCCATGTGCAGCCAAGCAGAAGAAGAAGAAGAACAAAAGCACGGCGTTCAGATGCCGTGGCCTGCGACCCGAATGTACTGCGACCTGACGATTGGTGTACCGATCGGGGTGTCGATGAGCACCGTCTCGTAGAGATCCGAGTAGCCCTTCGAGTTCGGCTCGAACGCGCAGATGCTGCGCATGATCGACTCGTCGAACTTGCCCAGTGGGTGGAGCTACTCGCGGACATGGCGCGGACAGCGGTTAGTCCTCGCGGTCGCGTGCTGCTGCTGGAACAAACCAAGCTCACGCGCCGCGTCTTACCTGCTGGATCAGCTCGTTCACGTCGCGTCCGTTGAGTGTGCCTTTGAGCAGCAAAATGACATTGTCGATCATGTACTCGTAGCTGCGCAGTCGAAAGGGAGGGGGTTGGTGTGTGTTAGTCACTATCAATAACGTCCTCGGATCCGCGACGTGCAGCATAGCAGCGTACGTGATGAAGTCGAGGAACTGCGCGAGTGGCTCCACCGCCTGCGCGCGCAGGAAGTTGAACTCGGCGACGAGCTTATTCGTGGTCCCGGCTTGGATGAGCGACGGTGAGATCGTCGCAGACTGTCGCACCCCATCGCGTCAGCGTCACCTCCCCGTCCTCTAGTCCGCCCAACCAGTCGCGGCTCCCGCACGCACCTCATCCGCGAGAAACTGATCGTAGTCCGTCTCCTGCAGGTTCAGCTTCACGTCTGCGTGTGCGCAAGTGTCAGCGTCGCGTGTGGGGGAAGTGAGTGAGCGACGCCCGCGCCAAGCACGAACTGCAAGAGAGAGAGAGAGAGAGTGAAAGATCTCCCCGCACCTTCGAGGCTCTCGCACTGCGTGAGGTGATGGTAATCGACGTCGTCCAGAAAGCCCGAGCGCAGCCCGCGCACGAGCGCCTCCACGTAGCCGTGCTGGACGTTGAAGGCTGCGATTCCCCCTGCCGCGAGCACCATGGCCGTCGTCGTCGTCGTCGCTTGGCGAGTTTTCTGTTTTGGTGTGTGTGTGTGTGTGCAGTTAAAAACATTAACTAAAAAAGAAGAAGCCTCCCTAACGAAAAAACAGCGGAACAGACTATCCTATATCAGTCACCCAAACTTCTGACAGTACTAACATTAAAATTACCAATAACCATTACATCATTCGATACACCAAAGATCTCGAGCCGTTTCAGTAAATATTCAGTATGCACACACAATAAAAGATATCATACAACTACATTCATCCTTCGTCCACACCACT
>JAASFZ010000665.1:0-13638 GCA_023334075.1 Globisporangium nunn | reverse complement strand
GATAGCCAACCTGCACAAGAAGCTACTTGCCATACTGCTCGTGCAGCAAGCGTTGTCGTAAACGACACAGTCGGAGGGAACCTGGTGTCGCGAACTTGTTGGACGACTGAGGTGCAGACTCGCAAGCGCACAAACGGTCTGTGATGCTCCGAAGGACTCTGCGAGCAATGCCATCGAGCGTCTCAGTTCATCGCGTAGCACAACTTGGACGCCATCCGAGTCCATTTGGGGATTGGAGAGCGCTGTTGTTGCTGCTGCTGCTGCTGTTGCTGCTGCTGCTGCTGCTGTCTCTACCTCCAGGCACTCTCCGCGATCGCAAACCGATCCCCGAGTCTCGCTACTGTCTGTCATATCGATCGACACTGTCGCGCTCTCTGCTGCAGACCACGCGACTCCTCTCTTCGCCTCCGCTCTCAGAACGAGATCGTCAGCGCATCGCTTGTCTCTTCCTCGGATATGAGCTGTGTGCATACAAGAACGCAGTTTGATCAGCGCCGGATCATGCGCATCGCAACACTGTGCATCAGGAGTCGGATACGCACGTCAACGAACGCGCTCCCGAATGTCAGCGTTGGAGCTCGCGCCGTGCCATCGCCCTCGCGAACCACCAGCGACGCAACTTTCGCTTCGATGCTCGCTCGGAGCCGCGCATCCGACACCTCCGATCGTAGCATCCGCGAGAGCGCGGCGACAAAGTCGTCGAGCGACACGCAGCCGTCAGCGTCAGTGTCGAGTACGTCGAAGAGCACTGCATGCAACCATGTTGCAATGGCACGCAGCCATGTAGAGACGGCACGCAACCACGGTGCGATGGCACGCCCGATGTAAGATCCGAGCGACAGCTCGCTCTGGTTTCTCGCACGCACCTCTGCGCTTGACTTCGAGGCTCTGCTTCGCGCTGAAGATCGACAGGACTGTAAGGAAGTGCTGGAACGACAGCTCGCTCCCTGAAGACAGATCCCCGCTTCGGCGGAGCACGACCGAGGTCACCATCGCCGCCAGAGGAGCCAGACACAGCTCGGGCATGCTCAAAAACGCCTCCGTCGGCAACAGGAGCGACGTCGTGTCACCAGGCAGCAGCGTCGCGAAGCGCAGCTTGAGGCGGGCGAGCTCTTGCTTGGAAACTGCAAGCATCGAGCGCAAGTGCCGGTCGCTCCGGCGGTCCAAGTCAGACCGAGCACGGATCGTGTGGGACGAGAGGCAATGCTGTCGGGCGAAGCGATGCGTGGACGTGTGGAGGAGGTTCACAGGAATGCAGCGAGCGCACATGGCTGGACGAGTCCTGCCGGGTAGCTACCGACGCTTTCGTTCGTGAGCAGCTTGACTCGGTCGTGGATGCTCCACGCACCCTCGCTGCCGGGGATCACCTTGGCCGCCTTGTTGCGTCGCATCGCGAAGCAGAGGGTCGCGCTGGCGCAGCTGGCGCGTGCGATCCGAGAGTCGTCGCTTCGTCTGTCCGGCAGGTCGTTGCGATCGCAGGAGTCGAGCAGGAGAGTTCGCTGCGCACATGCGGCTTCGCGCAGCATCGGACTTGGCGCTTACGGCGCCATCGAGCAGTTCTCGTGGGCACTTGTCCATGAGCCCCGAGGAGAGTGTTCACGCAGGAGATGAGATACAATAGTGTATACGATCGCTTGATTCCACTATGCACATGTCCAAACAGCCATTCCGCTGTTTGAGACCAGTTGCCGAGCCATCACGTCTGCCGCACTCTCCATTTCGCCGTCGACTGCGCAAGTGCCTCCCTCTGCTCCGTCGCCCGCTTCTGCGCCCGCCAGTCGCCTGCGCATGATGGCCGCCACCACTACCACGCTTCCCATGGCGCCGCAGCCTCCCGTCCAGGCGCCTTCCGAGAAACAGCAGCCGCCGCTTGTGACGCACCGCGGCGCGTGCCACTGCGGCGACGTGACGTTCGCGTTCGAGGCGCCGCGCGACCTCGTGGCCATCGACTGCAACTGCTCCATCTGCCGCATGAAGAAGAACACGCACGCCATCGTGCCGCAGACGCGCTTCCGGCTGCTCTCGGGTGCCGACGCGCTCGCCACCTACACGTTCAACACGCACCGCGCGCAGCATCTCTTCTGCCGCCGCTGTGGCGTGCAGCCCTTCTACGTGCCGCGCAGCAACCCGGACGGCTACGCGGTCACGGTCGCGTGCATCGACCCGGCCACGCTCGGCACTGTCACGGTCGAAACCTTCGACGGCGAAAACTGGGAGCAGGCGTACGCCGCGTCCGACATCGCCAAGTACTCCAAGGCGGACGCATAACTGCGAATAGAGCGAGCGCTGTTGCTGTTGGTCGTCCTGCTGCCCTCACTTCCTTCTTCTACGCAGCTCACGCGCTCTCCGCAACGCTCCAGTCCCACTGCTCGTGCTCCGACGTCACGAACCAGCGCGCCATGATCGCCAGCGCCGGCAGCGAGAACCACACGAGCACCAGCAGCAGCCGCACGCTACGCGCTAGCGTTGCCTCTTGTGACGACGCAGCGGCGCTGTCTTCGTCTTCGTTCTCTATGCTCCCGCTGTCGTCGCCGTTCCGCCACTTGCTCAGCACTTCGTCGCGGTGCTGCTGGAACGGCGCATTCGCCAAGTTGGCGCCGGCACGCCGTGTCAGCAGGTACTCGCCGCACCAGCGCGTGGCGTTCTGCGATGGCGACCGGATGAGCTTCAGCACGTTAGGTCCTCTCCTCGCCGCGCCGCGCGTGATGCTGCTGCACACGCGACACACACGCAGCTGCGCATCGACAGCACCAGTCACAAGCTGCTCACTGTCGCCCGCTACTATTACAGCAGCGGCAGCAGTGTCGTAGCAGGCGCTTACGACCGTTGCATGCGGCGCAGCAGCCGCGGGCCACGCCTGCAGCGACGAGAAGAGCAGCTTCGCCTCGCGTACGCTGTCGTTGAGACACACGCGATCCCCAAGCGCGCGGCAGAAGTGCTTGTTCACCTGGAACTCGAGCACGTGCGTGTCGTTCACGCGGGGACTCGACAGGCGGTCCGCGAACGCGAACTCGCGCCGCACGCTCGCGCGCCACGTCGCCGCCAGATCCGTGTCGGTGTAGAACGCGTGCAGGAGCATCGCGGCACCGGCTGCTACCACTGCCAGCGGCACGCCGACGGTCTTGAGACAGGCGCGCGTCGGGCGGCGCGGCAGCAGCAGGCAGCTCAGAAACATGACGCCAACGCCTAGCAGCGCGAACGCGGCGCCGAACGCGCACGTTGGGAGGTCGAATGCTGTGTGGGTCTGCGAGCTAATGGAGAGGTAGTGGTCATGACGGCGGTCGGAGTTGGCACTGCCCGGGAACCAGCGCACGTAGCGCGCGTGCAGGAACGGGAAGAGCCCGAAGCCCACGAGCCCGCAGCTGGTCGCGAAGAGCACGTCCCGATGCGTCTGCGTCTTGACGTCGAGGATCGCGGCCATCAGAGTGCAATGGAAGGAAGAACGGCGTGTGTGGTGCGTGCGTGCGCGGCCGGGCGACGATTCGGTTGTGGTGGTAGGAAGCGAGTGAGCGTGTGGGCAGCATAGATGAAGATGATCAGAAGGAATCGCAGGATGTGCTGAACGCATCATACGGCGCGCAGAGTAAGCACGAACTCTGCGTTCTGGCTATGACGACGGTGGCGCGCGCTCGAGCGCGTCCAGGATCGCGCTCGCGACGACGTCGCTTGCGCGCACCGGGCGACCGGAGCGCCAGCTGACGAGCGTACTGAGTGCTGCAGGCAGCGCCAGCGCCGCCTCTGAATCTCTCGGTACTGGATCCTGCGTGAGACTCGAAGACTCAGCGCCGATCCTCCTGGTGGACATGAGGGATAGCGCGTGAGCATGCGAGCGGCAGCTCTGGAGCGAGAGCTGATGCACGCACCGCAACGCGGCGTCGATGTTTCCGGCGGTGCACTCGCGGAAGAGCAGCTCCGGGATCACCGCACTGCTTGCAACCCAACCAATGAAGCAACCAGTCATCAGCCTAGGAGCGCAGGCTCGTGTACGCCCAACGCGAGCGTAGGAAGCGAGTGCACGAAGGCACGCACCGCCCGAGAAGCAGGTTCGGGATCGACACGAAGCGCACGGCTGCGAGTCGCGACGCGAGCAGCTCGGTCAGCCGGTTCGCGCGGTACACGACGACGGTTGGGAGCGCGGCGAGCGTCGTTTCCATCACGATCGTGCCGGAGACTGCGACAGCAGCGTCCGCGATCTGAAAGGCAGAAGCAGGTTGGGAGCTGGTGTCAGTCACCGACACGAGAAGGGCCACGCTAAGCGGTGACCGACTACATCGACTTGCAACTGCGACAGACGGCTGACCTGGAAGAGTCGGAAGCGCTCGGAGGCGCTCAGATCGGTGAGCACGAGCGTGGACGCGACGCTGTGGGCTCGCAGCTCGCGCTTCACGCGCGCTTCGACCGCCGAGATCGTCGGGAACACCACAAAGATCTGTGTAGATGGAGCTAGTGAGGCAGAGCTTCCGATAGTCTTAGGCGAGTGAGGCGCACCGGTCGACTTGGCGCCGCGACGTCTGCCTGCGCCGCGCGGAAGCGCTCGATCCCGTCCATGACGACCTGCATGGTGCGCGCCACTTCGTTCTCCCGACTGCGTGCAGATGTGCACGAGAGTGTGTTCGTCATGTCTGCACCACACTCAGGTTCAGCGCATGTGCCAACAGCGCTTTACTCACCTCCCGACGAGCGCACAGATGACGAACGCGTCTGTGGGGATCCCCAGCTCCTTCCGTCGAGATGCAGTTGCTGACGGGCTCGCGGATGTCATCAGCGCCTGGAAGACCGCAGTCTGCCGCATGAGTTCGTCCGCGTCGAGCTGGTCAAAGTCGAGCAGTGCGTCCGGCGCCGACCGGAGCTTGCGCTTAAGCTCCGCCATCTCATGGCGAGACGTTGGGCCGCCAGCGCCTGAAGTTGCGGCGTCGAACTGGCCGTGGAACTCGAGGAAGTCCTCAACCGCCGGGTGTCCCACGAACTGACACCAGCGCGCGTCTTGTCCGTCATCTCCAGCGCGCTCGAAGAGCTCGCGCTCGAAGGGCAGCAGCACAAACATCCGGTGGAGCAACCCCGAGAGCTTGGACCAGTCGCGTCCTCGCCGGTGTGTGTACGCCCACACGGACGGCGCGACGTAGTGCATGCGCGCGACGCGGTCGCGTGCGCGCGGGTCCGCGCGCAGTGCCTCGAGCACGCGGAACGAGAAGCCCTTGGAGTCGATCGTGAGCACGACGTGCGGCTCGAACGCGTGGATGTCGTGCAGCGTGTCGTGGAGCCGCCGCTGCCGCAGGAGTTGCACAGTAGACTTAGCAAGAGCAGCTTGCATCCTTCACCATACATCGCCTCCACGACGTACACGGAGGCGCCAGAGGTGCGGCAGCAGCTCTGTCAGCCCCATGATCGAGAGCTCGCGCATGGGGAAGAGCGATGCGAAGCCTCCGGCGGCGCACATGAGCGGCCCGCCCACGCCGCGCACCTCGAGCTCCATCGCGCTGGAGGCGCCGCGCTCTTGCACTTGGCGCTCGAGCGCGCGCAGCACCTTGGCGCCGATGGCGTCGCCCGACGGCTCGCCCGCGATCACATACACGCGTCTACGGGACGCGAAGCCGCGCGCCAGGGTCGCGAGGCAGCTGCTCGAGCGCTGCATGGCGTGCGCTTCCGGTCAAGTAGTTCTCACGTCGAAATCTGTGGCTGTGATTGAGTGAGGTTGTTCGAGGACATGGCATGACGCGCTGAGCGCTCATGGCGTCGGCAACATCCAGAGTCTATTCGCCAGCAGCCAAGTGTCGATCGGCCTCTCCTCACACTTCCCTCGTCCCTCGGACGCTGTCGGCTCTCCTCTCTCTCTCTCTCTCTCTCTCTCTCTACATCATCATCGTCATTCCCCACTCGGCTCACTCAGCCCGACCGACCGACCGACCGACAACCTACTGCTTGAGCTCGGCCATCTTCGCGTCGATCACCTGTCGTACGACAGCGTCCGTCACCTGCTTGGCGTTCTCGAGGAACTGCGCGCGACGTGCCACCAGCTGCTCCTCCAACACCTTCGACGGCGCCTTCGCCAGGCTCTGGAAGCCGCGCAGCAGCGCCTGCAGACACAGCAGCGGCTTCTGCTTGCGCACCGCGATGTCGAACGACACGACGTGCGTCTTGGGATCGTCGCCCACCGACTGCTGCAGGAGCGCGGCGAAGCGCCAGGCCTCCTCGAGTGGGGGCTTGGCCGCGAGCTCCTCGCCGAACGGATCGGCGTCCTTGGGCTTCTCCTTCTGGCGCGGAGCCGCGGCCGCACCCGCCTTCTTGGCCGCCTTGGCGGCCTCACGCTCCTTCTCCTCCGCCTCCTTCCTGAGTTTGGCCTTGAGCTCCTCCTCCTCCTTCTTCTGGAACTCGGCTTTGCGCGCCTTCGCGGCCTCGCGCTTGGCCCGCTTCTTGTCGGCAGCCGACATCGTGGCTGCGGTGCCGCCGTTCAGCGAGGCGGCGGTACTCGCGCGCGTCTGCTTGTCGGCGAGCTCGAGGTAGCACTGGATCGCGCCGTGCGCCGCCGCGACAAACGGTGGCTGGCTGTAGATTGCGTCGCACATGCGCAGCATCTGGATGTACGCGCGCAGCGTCATCTTGCGGATGCAGTACGTGTGGAAGTCGAACTGGTCCTCAATGAAGTCGTTCACGTGCTTCTCGACCGCGAAGAAGCGCTTGAGCGCCGGCCCGTACCGCTTCTGGCGAAGCTGCGCGCGGCCGCTCTCGATCTCGTACCACATGCACTGCATGTCGAAAAGGTTCTGCTGCGGGTCGCCCTCGTGCCGCGTGAAGAGCGCGATCGTCGCGTCCGCCTCGTCCACGCGGTCCGCGTGCAGCAGGTACTCGGTCGCCTTGTTGTTGATGTATCGATCTGCCAGGTCGAGCAGCCGACCCTCAACCATCACGTCCGCCGCCCGGCTCAGCTCGCCCATGTGCTTGAGCACGCGCGCCTTGCGCGCGTAGAAGTCGAGCTCTGACGGCGCCTGCGCGATGCACTGGTCGACCAATTCGAGCGCCTTCGCGTGCTGCCCAAGGCGGTCGTAGTGCTGCGCCGCGAAGTACCTCGTCCAGAGCAGCGCTGTCGCCGCGCTCGCCGCGCCTTCCACCAGCGGCTTGTTCGCCTCCAGCGTCTTCAGGTACGCTTCGATAAGCTCCGCGATAATCGTCACCTTCTCCTTGTCCGCGTACAGCGTCTTGACGTCCGAGCCGAGCGACGGCACGCCCTTCGTCAGCTGCCGCTTGAAGAGCGCGTCTGCGTGGGTCTTGAATGCCGTACCGCGCGTGAAGTCGAGCGGCAAACGCAGCGCCGTGACCGAGTGCCGGTCCGCCTTCGCCTTCGCCTCGTAGAACTGCACGAGTGCCGCGACCGTCTCCTCACCGTTCGCCTCCTTGCTAAAGTCCACGCGCGCGGCCGGCAGCACCTTCTCCTTCGCCTTAAACAAGTCCTTGCGCTTCATCAGTGCACACTGTACGCCGCGGTGGTACTCGTGGTTGTCGAAGTTGATGGCCAGAAGCTCCTCGTACATGGCGAGCGCGTCCTCGTAGCGCCCGAGCAGGAGCAGGAACTCGGCCTTCTTCTGGCGCCACACGAGCGTGTCGAGGATCATGCTCTTCGAGTCCTCGAGATGCTGCAGCGCCTTCTCGAGGTCGCCCGCCTCCTCGTAGAGCTGGTTCGCGTAGAGGTAGATTTCGCTGTCCTCGTAGTTGGCGCCGCGTGAGGCCTCGAGCGTGCCGAGGTACTTGTCAACGACGTCAATCGCCATCTGGTGGTTGCCCACGAGGTGGTGCGCGATCGCGAAGCCGATCCAGTTGTTGCGATTGTTGGGCTTGAGCGTGAGCATCGTGCGCCGCGTCTCGGCGAAGCCCTTGAGGTCACGCATCTGCACCTGCAGCAGATAGAGGTCGCGCAGGATCTGCAGGTTCTCCGGGTCGATGCGGATCGCGTTGCGGTAGCACTTGATTGCCTCGTGGTAGTTGCGGTCCGAGCGGTAGAGCAGCCCGAAGACGTGCCAGCACACGTGGCTGCGGATGTCGTGCCTGATGCCGCTGCGCACGAACTCGTACGCCTCTTCCTTGCGCCCCATGCAGTTGAGCGTCAGCCCCTTCATCGCGAGCGTCTCACCATGCTCCGGGTACTTCTTCAGTATCTGCTCCGCGGCCTTGAGCCCTTTCTTGTACTGCTTGATCTCATAGTATTTCTAAGGGGGGAGGGAGGGCACGTGCATCAACGAGTTCGTGCTGAGTTCTCCCTGCCATTCTTCACTATAGGAACAGAAAGACCGACGCACCACAATCGTGCGAAAGAGCGCGCTCTCCTTCGCGGGCAAAGGCTTGTTGCTCATTGCGGCGACCCGGTCGCAGGCTCCCTAGCTTCCCGAGGCTGGTGCGTCGGTCACCTGCGCGCTCTCGTGCTGATCCGATACTCGCGAGCCACTCAGTATCCAAGCGGTACCACACCATGCACACACTACATTGGTGACAGCAAATCGTAATTACGTATTTCGTAAGAACTATAAAAACGGCTGGGCACTCGCACGGGGAAAGATCTTTTTGATGCGGCACTCGAGCGGGGGATATGAGATGTGAGGTGACGAGATCCACCCGGAGGGCGTGCATGTGGCGGATGGAGGAGAGCGAAAGGCGCAGTGCGGGCTGTGGGGCGCGGACGGCGGCGCGCGGTCGTGAGCGGTGGGCGCGACCGGCGACCGAACGTACGCATGCTTGGGCAGCAAGGGCGAACAAACGCCAGCCAAGCAAGCGCGCAATAAATCAGTGACGTTCATTCCTCACGTCGTTGCCATGAGATGAAGCGGACGTGTGACGAGGAACGCAAGATGGCGAGATGGATGGAATGGAGAGATGCTATTGCGCATTACAAGCGACGGCGCCACGCGGGGGCGGCAGTGGCGTCACGAATGCTCCTGCCAGCAGACACAGACGCAAGGATCCCCCTCACTTGTCACCCAAGAAGAGCTCGAGGGGACCCGCTGTCTGCCCCGCCATCTGCTGAGCCAGCCGCTCGTGGCGCTTCTTCTGCTTCTGCTAAGGTGTAAGGGAAACACAGAACACACTCATCGAAGCGGCGCAGCGCGCCTCGCGGGTCGGGGCGCCAGTCGGCAGCGCATTCTGCTTACTGCGCCTTCTTGGTCACGTCCGCCGCAGACTGCAGAGCAGCGTCGATCGAGCTCACGGCGGCGTCAAGCGTGCCCACGTGCGGCGCCACGTACGGCTTGATGAGCGTGTTGTAGATCACGTTCGAACCCTGCACGTGAATGGAGCATTAGACAGGGGGTTCATCTCCCACATAACTCAGCCCTAGAAAGCTCGAGCTAGTGCACGCACCACAGTGCTCGGGTGGTAGCACCAGACGAGGAAGCCGACCTTCACGAAGAAGTAGAATGGGATCCTGCATGCCACAGAGATGGTAAGTTAGAAGAGCTGGTGCTTGACGGCCGCAGCGATCAACCCAAGCAGGCGAAGAACCGACCAGGAGAGAATGAAGTCCGTGACGCTCTCCGTAATGGTGAAGAAGGCGTAGACGACCCAGTAGGTGAGCCACTGGGTGTCGTCTGCGGGGCTGGGCGTGCTGATGGCCTTGAAGGACTGGTACGCCGGGTAGATGAAGCCCACGAGGCTCACGACGAGCTGCGCGCCGCCGATGACGAAGAGCAGCACGCCCGTGACGAGCGCGCCGGCGACGAACACGTAGAACTTGTCGACGCCCGTCTGCTTCTCGATCTCCACGATCTTCTCGTAGCGCTCGAGGCGCTTCGAGATGCTCGCCTTGTACTCGAGGAGCTTGTCCATGCTGCTGCGGCGCTTGGGGAGGGACGAAGGGGCTTCTTTCTCGGCTGCCGGTGAAATCGGAAAATGCGGCTCACAGGAAAAAACCAAGCTTCGCGCCCCGAAAAAGCGAAACCCACGCTTGGATACTATCGCGCATAGTGACTTCAAGTCAAGCCGCTGCCGGCTCGTTTTTGCCATACTTTGCGCCAGTCAACGCGGTTGGAGAATCCAGCGCGGCTCGGGATTCGACATCCTTCCTACAATTCCTGCGCCCGCATTCCACTTCGGACTCGGGAAGAATCGCGCCAGCCGCCACCGCCATATTAATAGCCGCCCGTCGCTGCTGCGGCATTCGCGCAAGCGGAGAGTGCGTGAGGACACGACCTGCTGCGCGCGCTCGTCATCGCCCGACTACCCGACCGCCGTCGCCATGGACCACCGCCGCGAGCGCGAGCGCGAGCGCGACGCCGCCGTCGACCTCTCCTTCTCGCAGATCCTGGAGGTGCGCAGCTCGTCGTTCAAGCGCCGCCCGCCCGCGCGCTCGCGCTTCGCGGCACAGCCGCCAGCCTCCCAGACGCGCAAGGGGCTGCTCGACTCGGTGCACGAGGAGGCGGACGACGTCTTCTCGCCCATGAGCCACAGTAGCGACGGCGCGCCGCCGCTCTTGGCGCCCGGCGCCGCGCGCTCGCAGAGCCGCAGCAGCGCTAGCGGCAGCGGGAGCTTCGCGGAGGACGAAGACTGGGCCACGGGCGACGATGGCGCCGTCGGCCAGGACATGTACCGCTTCGTGCAGCCACGCCGGCTCTCGTCCTGGGTGCAGGACGACGCCGTCAACGCCTGCTTCAAGTGCCACACGCTCTTCACCCTGCTCGTGCGCAAGCACCACTGCCGGTGCGTGTAGCTTTGCCTGATAATACACTAGAGACAGAGAGGAGCTAATGTAGGATGTATGGGAGCAGCGCGTGTGGCCGCATCTTCTGCTCGGCGTGCTCGAGCCAGCGCGTGGTGATTCCGGGCGACTACGAGTCCATGCCAGCGTCGCCGCAGCTCAACTCGCTCACGTCAAACGCCTCGGATCTCATCGGGAACATCAGCTGGTACGTGCTCTCGTACTCGTCGCCCGCGAGCACCAGCAGCAGCAGCCAGCGTCCGAGCGCCATGGGGAGTAGCACGTACTTGAGCGCGAGCCAGCGCGGCGTCGCATCGCCTGAGCTACAGCAAGAGAAGTTTCTCAAGGACGTCCAGCGGCTGCAGCGCGCAGGCGTGATCGGGAACTTCACGCCGTGCGCGAACCGCGGCGGCGCGCCGTCGAGCGCGTCTTCGGCTGTGTCCTCGCACGTGCCAGACGGTAGCGTGACGCAGCGCGTGTGCGACGACTGCGCGTGCTCGCTGCAGCAGCGCCGCACACACTACAACATCGTCCGGGTCTTCGAGCTCTGCGGCTTTGATCTGCAGGAGCTGCGCACTGTGGGACAGGTCTGCCGCAAGTGGCACCGCGCGTCCATCATGTGCCTCTCGATGTTCCGGCAGATCCAGTACTACTTGCCAACCCACCGGCTGTCGGAGCGTGAGAAGGCGCTGCTCATCATTAACCGCCGCTTCCTCGCGGGCCACACCAAGTGGATCCTGCAGCTCGTCAAGGCGATCGACTTCTCGAAAGAGACAAGCGACGCGACGGGCGACGGCACGCTCGCGCGCGAGGTGCTGGCGCTGCTCCGACAGGAGCGCAAGCACAAGTGCATGCTCACGATGTGCTCACGGCTCTGCAAACCCCAGATCGGGAGCGTGGACGCGCTCGAGATCCTCGCGGACGCGAACATCCGCGATCGCGCGCTGCGCGCCATGTGTGTCGACGCACTGCTCGCCTCGGCGACGGAGAACGAGTGGCTCAGCTTCCTGCCCGTACTGCTGCAGAGCCTGAGCGTCGAGACGAACGCCGCGACAAGCAGGCTCGGGCAGGCACTCTTCCGCCAGGCGCACTGCGACATCCGCTTCTGCTACGACCTCTACTGGGGGCTCACGGTGACCTCGGAAGACGCGAGCTGCCGTCGCAAGTTCGACGGCATGAAGCAACGCCTGCTGCTCACACTCTCGCAGTTCAAGCACAGCGCGGCGTACGGTCCGCTCGACGACGGCGGGAAGCCGCGGCGGGACGACATCGCCGAGCAGCTTCTGCGCGGCCAGGAGCTCGTCGATCTGATGTGGAAAGTGCCGCACCGCGTGCCAATCCGCGAGGTGCGTCAGTTCTTCCAAGAGAGTGTCGAGAAGTCGCTGCTTTTTGAGGGCGTCAGCAAAGCTGGCGGCGGCGGTGTGGACAGCGGAGATGCGCTGTCGCCACCGACCTCACCGCTCGGGCTGTCGACTGCCTCTTCACGGCCGCTTTTGCGCTTGCCGGTGGATCCCCTCGTGAAGGTCAGTGGCATCGAATACAAGACGATTGAGGTGAAGCGGAGCGCCGAAGCGCCAATGATCATCACGTGCACTGGCGTGGAGCGCGACGATGAGGACGACGACGGCAGCGGCAACACAAGTCGCCGCCGAGGGATTGATGTGAGCGCGACCGACCTGCGCCATGCGGCGCCGCCTTCTTTGCGGAACGGACGGCAGCGTGCGCCAGCGTCGCGATCGCCGCCAACGTACCGGTTGATGTACAAGCGCGACGACCTCCGCAAAGACGCGGTCGTGCAGAACATCATCAACATCATGTACCTGATCTTGAAGCAGGAGACGCGGCTCGACATTCCGCTTGTGACATACCGCGTGTTACCGACGAGCAGTTTCGACGGACTCATCGAGATCGTCGAGAATGCGCACACACTGTATTCGATCATCCGGGACCACGGCAACATCCTCAACTTTTTGCATCAGTACAACGGCCACCGCACGCTGAGCGAGATCTCGACGTCGTTCCGCGAGAGCCTGGCCGCGTACACGGTGATCACGTTTCTACTCGGCGTGGGCGACCGGCACGCCGACAACGTGATGCTCACGAAGGAGGGGATCCTCTTCCACATCGACTACGGGTTTATCCTGGGCAAGGACCCGAAGCCGCTGCAGCCGCCAATGCGCCTCGACCACTACATGATCGAGGCGCTCGGGGGCTCGCAGACCGAGCAGTTCGAGCAGTTCAAGAAGCTGTGCGTGATCGCGTTCAACTGCCTGCGGCGTCACGTCAGCCTCTTCATGATCCTGCTCAACCTTGTCGTCAAGTCGGTGCCGGAGATCACAGACTTCAATCTCAACTACACACAGAGCGACTTGGAGGCGTTCGTGGTCGAGCGTTTCCTGCCGGGCCAGACGGACGACGAGGCGGCCACGGCGCTCAGTTTACGCATGGAAGGGAAGCTCAACGAGAAGATCGGGCTCAAGTTGAGCGACTTTGTACACGCACACGCGAACGAGAAGACCGTTTCGAAAGGCATGGTGTCGGTCGGTTCGTCCGTGCGCATGGGGGTAGAGACTGTCGAAGCCACGGTGTCGACTGTCGCGAGCTCGCTCACGAGTGGGGCGTCGTCGATCTACAACTACGTGTGGGGTGGCGGGAGCGGCGGAAGTTCCTCTGGGTCGAGGTAGATCAATAACCATTTAACCTTTTAACCAATTCGCTGTTGACTCGATTAGCAACACAGGCTTAGAAGCTGTAGATTCTGGAGCGTGATACACAAGAAGAGCTAGCATAGGTGAAGGATGTGTACTGACTGGTGATTCATACAAGCTTTCATGCTCACCAGCCTCACCCACGAGGCTTCCAGCTCCCGTGGAACGCGTGGCGAATCCACCCGCCGTGCAGGTATCCGTCCACCAGGCAGAGTCCCTGGACCGGGTAGTACTTGCTTTCGTCTCGGTACACCT
>JAASFZ010000664.1:0-13639 GCA_023334075.1 Globisporangium nunn | reverse complement strand
GGCGATCTCCGGGTTCTCCCTAACAAGAGAACCTCGTGTGTGATCCGAGATCGGAGACGTCCGCTCGGGACGACAAGTGCTTCAGGCAAGCCTTCCGGGTCTTCGCCTCCGCGACTATCGACATATCTGAATCCCTTCCGGTAACATATCCGGAGCAAGGTCGACCGAGAGTCGGTGATCCGGTACGTAGAGAGTGAGCGTGTGTTGGGTCTGAGTGCGAGTGTGTTCCGGGTGTATCAAACCCAGTCGTACGATACGTATTGCATCTTGGCGCTGCGCGTGAAGGCGAGGCCAATCGTGAATACGTATATTCTTATTCCGAGTGTCCGGAGCTCTCTCTACCCGTGTGTCTGCTTGGAATCCGCGCCCCGGGAGTGATCTCCACCCAAAAGAGCTGAACCGAGTCGAGGAAGAGCTGAACAAGCCTCCGAGACCGTGCGAACCGTACCTGAAAAGGCTCGGATACGCACAACCCGCACCGGATACGGGTGCGGTGATCCGGCTCCGAGGCTAAACCACCTTCGGAGCAACCGCTCGATCCGGGGAACGTACCCGGACGAGCGTAACTCGTCGACGTGTTCGGTGGCGCGCCTGACGAGAACCAGCTACCACCCACAAGGTCTTTGATCACAGACCGAACAGCAAAAAGATCACCCGAAGAGTGCCTGTATATTTGCACGTGCGTGTTCAGCGTATCTGGATCTCAGCAGTCCATCCTCATGGGTGTGTATTGCTTAGGTTGAAAGAACGCATCAAGGGTACACAGTGTGAGGTCATTGGCCGAACTCAAGCCTGCGATAGAGTCCTACCCCTTGGCTCGTAGTCGTAGGAACTGAGACTTTGCTACACCTTCGGACTCTACGAGGAGACGGATTTCGGGACATATCCGGATACGTCCTCCTCCGGATCCGAAGGTCAGGGACAAAAAGCACCAGCCACTTCGTCACACCTTATTGCAGCTGTACGAGCTGCCTGGGACGATGTCACCATTGAAGACCTGGCCAAGCTGACAAGCAGCATGGCTGATCGCTGCGTCGCTGTTGTGCGAAGCAAAGGAGCTAAGATAGGTTACTAGGCCATTTAACTCACTCCACAACGAATAACAAACGTTATTCATGCGCGTACGTGCGCTGATCACCCCCCAATCGCATGTGTCCCTATCATTTTGTCGCGACCAATTAATTTAACAAAAATTTCAAATGGCCGTCCTGAGCGACCACTTGCTCGTTTCGAGCTCAAATTACACCAACATGTCGAGCGCAATGTGCTCTATCACGTGTGAAGAAACCGCATCCGCGAACGCATTTTTGAAGATAAAATCGAGAATTTTCTGAATTTTTTACCCTGTCCCTATCTTTTTGGCGCGCACTGTATGCTTCCCCAACATCACAATAGAGCATTCTATTGGATGTTGCAGTAATACTCAACTCAAGTAGACGTTTTACTTGTCGGAAAAGTGATCATATTCATCAATACACACACAACTAGGATCAGAGCGCGAGACATTGTCTCATTATTGAAACATGTCAAGGCGCTATTGTATCTGCGAGTTCTCCGCGATCGTGTGCCAGCATCCTGTGTGGGAACATAAAGGCGCGAGCTGACAAGTCTATTTCGATCCTCAGCGAGCTGCCTTGCGGCGAGATCGCGCTGCCTGGTGCGTGGAGAGAGATCATGCAGGTCAGAGTGAAGAACGACGTGTCCCCAAGAGAGACACTCGGACGTGCGAAACACTGATGGACCCGCAAGCCAAGGAGCTGAGCGTCCTCGTGCGCCATGTCCCTCGGATCGTCGTCTCGCGGTTCCTCAAGAAGCCCGAGCGTCTGCGTGAACCGGAATCTGTGTCGTTCACAGCTGTCCTTGCGCTCTTCGACATCTCGGGCTTCTCGTCACTTGGCAGTAAGTTGAGCGAGGACGAGCGATCCAGGATCAACAGCAAAGGCGCCTTCAGAAGACCCTCCGGCACAGATGCAGGAGAGGGCTCACCGGTCTGCACCAAGTCCTCCAGCGCAGAGACGTCGTCAAAGGAGACCGAGCCGGAGAGTCCTCGTCGGAAATCGCGGCAAGGAAGCAGCGAAGGAAGTGCCGGACCAGAATTGGAGGAGAATATGGTGGTCATGCCGAAAGACCTCATGGCTCAGCGCCGCCAGAGCTCGAACGTGATTCAGTCCAACCAGTCCATCGGACAGCGGAGCGTGAGCTTTGTTAGCCGCTCGAAACCCGCAGCGCCTCAAGGTATTGCAGTCGAGACTTTGACAAAGACGCTCAACAAAACGCTGGAGCCCGTGATCGACGTCATCTTGCAACACGGTGGTGACATCATCAAGGTGCGTGATTGCAAATATGCGGGTAACGCGAACTATGGTGATTGGTTCTACAGTGAGCTGACGTTGTCACTCCACTCAATAGTTTGCAGGTGACGCGATCATCGTCCTGTGGGAGACCGAAGCGAGCTCAGACGAAGTCACTCCACCTGGTCACCTCACCTACAGCGCGGTCAGATGCGCGATTGAAGCACTCCAAGTACTCGAGTCGATTTCAATTTCGAACGGAAGCCTCTCGATGCTGGGCATGCACGTTGGCATTGGCGTGAGCAAAGTCACTGGCAACCATGTCGGCGGCGTGCTGAACCGATGGGAGTTCTACTTGGGTGGCGATGCGAACAGACAGATCAGTTGCGCAGAACAAGACGCGGCAAAAGGACAAATAGTGCTGTCCTGGGAGGCGCACAGGGCATTGATGGACTCAAGCAAGGACCTGCGCATCGAAGTGGAGACCGCCACGACTGCGAACGACAACCAGGTGGTGCTGAGCGTGTCAGAGTCGTCGGTCCATCGGCGAAAGTGGCACCAAACCCTGCGGCCAGGGAAAGAGTTGATTCCGTTTCTGCGAGGATACGTCCCTGGCACAATCTCATCGTACCTTCAGAAAGGGCTCGTGCTCAATCCGTGTACACGAAACGTCACCGCTGTCTTCATCAAGCTCGAAGGTGTGAAAGAGATCGAGGATCCGGCACAGCAGCTCGAGCAAGTGCATAGATTTCTCTGTCTCATCCAGGAGTCTGCGTACAAGGTGCAGGGTACACTTCGTCAATTCGTCATCGACGACAAAGGTGCTGTGGCGATTGTTGTGATCGGACTGCCGCCGTTCTACCACGAGAACAACGGTACGCGAAGGTAGCGCTGATTAAGGGCATCCTGCTTTTGCTAACATCTCGACTCCGGGTATGACGCTCAGCGCTGCGAGGAGTGAAGTTCGCAAGTTATCTCCTCGAGAAGAGCATTCCAGCCTCGATCGGGTACGAGCATAAACAGCAAATTCTGTGTGTTGCAAGGTACTGACCTAGCGTCTGGTGCCACTCTGATACTCAGGGTTACTACAGGGAATGCGTACTGCGGCTCTGTGGGCAGCAATGTTCGCGCAGAATATGCAGTCGTCGGCGACGTGATCAACCTTGCAGCCCGCCTCATGTCTGCTGCTGGAGTCGGGGAGATCCTATGTGATGAAAAGACTCGAGAAGAGACGTACTCGTCAATCGAGTATCAAATCGCGCGAGATATTTCGGTGAAGGGCAAAGCTTCACTGGTACGAGTGCATGCAGTTCGAATCCAACAGACAGAGACCTGTCTCGAGGCAGGCTCACTATTGGACTCGACGCACGCACTCCCGTACGGGTGCGAGAAGATTGTCGAGAATGTTCCTGTGTTCGGATCATCTCTGCTGAGAAGCGAACGTCAAGGTGGAGGGAAACCTCACCGCGTTCTGATCGTCGACGGAGAGACGGGAACGGGGAAGACGATGCTTCTGCGGCACTTCCTGCATCATCATACGCGCTGTTTTATGGGCTCTGGCGATCCAGTGGACTCGACGTCCGAGTTTCACGCTTGGTCAGGCATCATTCGCAAGATGACGACGCGAACAATCAAGATGGCGAAAGGCACGCTCGCAGACTTGTCGTTCATCTCCGAAAACACGACGAAGTCCGTATTTGCGGACGTGTCGTTCACCAATGGTTGTCATCGAAATCAAGAGGATCAAGCCGAGAATGAGACCATCACAAACCAAGAAGCGCATGGAGAGATTTTGGGCAAATCGACACCTGAGTTGTCAGGAGACGAGGAGGCACGCGAGGTCTTTGATATACGCAGAATCGCAATCGACCAAATCTACGACGAAGCCAGTACAAGTCACAGCGATCGCAGCGCGTCATCAACAATGCTTCAGCTCCAACAAGGCAGCTTGAGGCTACTGGGAAGCATCACCTCGTGCGTCGAGCGTGTGCCCGTGCTGGAGTACCTGATTCACAAGAGGCGGATTTCTCGATCCATTATCCCGATTCTAAACAATCTACTTCCGTACGACCAGCACTACTCCGGCTCATTCGTGCTCGGCAAGAGCGAGGAGCGCTCGAAAGCGCTCGAACACATCCTTTTCTCAATCGTCGAAGGTCTGAGTGCACACAAGCCGATCCTGCTCATGTTTGACAACGCCCAATGGATGGATGGATCAAGCTGGAGTTTACTGCTCAAGGTCCTGGAAGAGCTCCCGAACGTGTCGTGTTTGATTGCAGCGCGCTCGCACGCACGCAACGTGTGCCAGCCAATGTTCGAACTCGTTGAGGGCCTCCCATACACGAAACGCCTGGAGATGCGGCGCTTCTCGTACCAAGTCACTAGTCTCTTTCTCTGTCAGCACTACCACATCGCGATCATGGACTCGCAGGTGCTCGACTTTGTGTACGCGCGAACTGGCGGGAACCCAACGGAGCTTCTCAAGCTGATGGATTTCATGATCGCATCCAAGTGCATCAGTATCGACAACGTGTCTGGCAGCATCTCCATTCTTGCAGATCTCGACGATCTCGACATGCAAGTTCCTCAGTACACGCGTGCACGAGTAATGAGCTGCATCGACGCGCTGGACGGACTCGCACAGCTGGCGATCAAGATCGTGAGTGTGAACCCGGAGCCCGTTGAAGAGCGAACGGTGAACCGCATTCTCGAGTTGTTCCTCACGTCTGAGCGCGATGATAGCGGTAACGATGTGAGCGGATTCAAGCTCAAAGCCCCGCCATCGGGATCGGCGCACTCGATTCAGATGCAGGTGCGGATCGGGCTCGCAGAATGCGAACGAGAAGCGATTCTCACCATCGATGACCGCAAGAAAGCGCTCTTCTTCAACTCGGAGGAGATGCGGCTCGTCGTGTACGACACGATGCTCCCATCGCAGCGCGAGATGATCCACGCGTACTACTCACAGTGGCTGCGAGAAGTGGCAGCGGACCGGGGTCCCCTTATTTGCCAGTCATTCCATCCACTCCTGCCGGTTATGTCTGGGTCATCGATGGTGTCGACCACAGAGACGAAAAGTGTGCCAATGGACCAGCGGTACCAGCAACTCGCGATGCTCGGGTATCACTTGTCTCGGTCTGGTGATGAAAAAAGTGCACTGGAAGCGTACTTGAAAGCTGCTGAAGAGGCTATCGAGGCACGAGAGCTGGCGTTCGCCACCGACTGCATGCAATCGTCTTGCAAGATCCTGGATGATCAGCCTCGCATCAAGAAGTTGAACGATCTGGAAAACATCTTGCTGCGCAGCCGAGTCGAGTTCATGCGAGGGGCGATTGCCGTGGAGAAGAGCGAGTGGGAGATCGCGATCGCGCACATGTCGTACATCATTCGGCTCTGCCAGCGCAAGGGAAGCGTTCTGCGGCGATACTCATCATCGATCCACCACGAAGGCATGTTCGAGTCGACGAAGGCTGTGAACCTCATGAGCATTGTCCCTTCTTCACGTGATCGGCGGCGGTCGCCGATACTCACAGCACTCGGACTCCTACGACTAGATCCAACCGACTCACTCTGGTTCGTGGAGATGCAAGAGCGGTGCATGCCGCACATGGTGAACTTTCGTCTACTCACATCAAGGATATACACGTCGGCGACTAGGATTCTTGGAAAGTCGAGACAGCAGAGCCGCGGGCTTGTTCGCCTAGGCTCAGGACTGACGCGCGTACAGCCCGAGGAAACGCTGATCGCGCTCAACCAAGTAAACTTCTACCGCCGCAAAGCCGAGATCCTGATCAAGAAGATCCACCACTCGAAGCAGAAGCAGGAAGAGATGAGTCGCGACATCCAGAAGCTCACGCAGCGTAGTCTCCAAGTGAGGCAAAAGCTTTAGCCTCCATGGCTGCGGCATGCATGCAAGCTTGATTAGCTGTCGAGATCCAGCATGTCCATGATCGCGCCGATCTTGTTCTTGTATTCGAGGTGTCCGCTGATGATGCTGCTCAGGTTTGCATTCTCGATCCCCGGCACATCGATCGGCGCGATACCAGCCGAGTTCAAGGCCCAGCCCTGGTACCGATACATGACGCCGAGCATCCAATCGTTCTCGCTGAACCCGTTAATCAACCGACCAGCGACAACCTGCCGCGCATTCGTCCAGTCGTTGACAGACGCGGGGACTGGTGAACCCAGCAGCACGGCGTTCTCGATGATGCCGCAGCACTCCTCGGGGCTCTTCGCGAGCTCTTTCAGGCACGAGAAGATAAGACGCGCACCCATTCCGTATCCCACGAGCGTCACTGGTCGCAGTCCCTGCTCGCGCTTCTGCAGTGATCGCGCCAACAACTTTCCAGACTCGTCGGCGGCGTTCATCGCTAACACCCACACATTGTCAATCATGTCCGCGAGCTTGAGGATCGCGCGAGGGACCGCGACCGCAGCAAAGAGCGCCGCGAGAGCTGTGTACTTGACGATCTCACCTTTCGCATACGCCGTTACCTGTTGCATCGCGAACGTTCGCATGGACTTGCCGAATCGCCGCAATAGCGCTTCCTCCCACATCACCACGTATTGATCGCCCTGGTGAAACCGGTCCTTCCAGCGCCACGCGCGCATCATCTCCACGTTATCACGGCCGCCAGTTCCGCTAGTAGCGTGCGTCGCTGACCGAGAAGCACTGAGAAGCTGCAGTGGGTCACTCTGCACACCACGTTCGTTGCGCTGCTGGGGAATGCCATATTTCTTGCACAGGATCTCAAAGAACTCGTCCTCGCGACCCTTGTAGCGGTCCATCACCTGGTCCACATCGTCCACCTTGGTTGCGTTCTTCTCCCGATAGAACGCGCGCAGGTACTCGCGGCTGTCGCCCCACGCGCGCCGGAAGCCCTTGGCGGCGGGAGGATCGTCCTCGTCCAGCCATCCGGAGATGCAGATGTAGACATTCATGCCGTCGCCCGACGACACGAGGTCGAAGTGGAACTCGTGTACGCCGCGCGTGCGTGTGTCGGCTTTCATACCGACCACACCTGCCCCCGCAGTGCCGAAGAGGATCGTTGCGGCGTGCAAGCCAGCAGTCGACCCCACCGCTGTGCCAATCGCGGCGCCCGCCCCACCCAACGCGGTGAAGCCCGCCGCGATCATTGGCGCCGCGACTCCACCCGTGATCGCCAGCAACGCGCCGCCCGTGACAGCGGCAGCTCCGATCACGGCGTTGCGCTTCCAGTCCCAGACGCTCGGCGCGGCGGCTACTTTTTCGAGCGGCATCGCGGTGGCTTCCGCGAACAGCGCGCGGCCGATGACCACTTCCTCAAGCGTCACGAGGCGCCAGTCGATGCCCATGACCTCCGCTAGGCGTCGGAGCAGTACCCGCGCGCGCGCGTCGTAACCAATCGCCTTGACCGTGAACCAGAGCTGCTTCTCCAGGATCTTGAGCCGAAAGGCGTCGGTGGTCACCACTGGGGGCGACAGCGGCCGCGCCGCCCCTGGCGTGGTCTCCTGCTGGTTGTTGCTCTCCCCCTCCTTCTCCTCCTTCTTCGAACGCCTGAAGAACGCGCGGAAGCTGCGGCGCGGCGCCGCGTCGGGCACCAGCAGCTCCAGGAACGGGGTGAGCTCGGCGTCGCGCCTTTGGGACTTGCTCGTGGGCTTCTCTTCCTCGAGCCGCTGCGCGAGCATCGGCAGCAGCGCGTCGACCTGTGAGCGCGGCAGCGCCAAAAACTGCTCGACGAGCAGACCGAGGTACTGCTCGGACCACTGGCGCTCGCGCGAGCCGTCGTACGCGGTGGGCAGCAGCCACGCGCAGAGCGTTGCGAGCGCGCGCTTCTGCGGCTCCGCCAGGTGGTCGGCGGCGAACGCGAGCGCTTCTTCCATTTGCTGCTGTCGCTGTTGCTGCGGAGCGGTGGGGATGCCGAGTGCCGACGACGACGGTTGGTTGCTCGGGAAGAGGTGCTTCATTATCATCTACTACCTGGGTCTTAGTCACTGAGAACATCGTAATGGATGCTAAATATTCCGCTGCACGTCCCCCTCTGTTTTCTCACTATCGCCAAAGATGCCGCTCGTGGTTGTCTGTGGCCTCCCGGCGAGCGGCAAGACGAGTGTGGCGGAGGCGCTCGTCGCGTTCCTTCGCGCGCGAGAGAGCGGCGTCAGCGTCGCGCACATCACCGAAGCGTCCGTGAACATCACTCGCCGCGACGGCTACACGGGTGCGTGTGCTGTGCGCGCGTTGTCGACTGCGGAGATACGATACATGACCCCTTTGATACCTACCATCATCATCATCAGATGCCCGCGCCGAGAAGCACGCGCGCAGTGCGCTTCGAGCCGCGGCAGAGCGGAGTGTGAGCGCCACGACTATTGTTGTGCTCGACGCGCTCAACTACATCAAAGGCTCGCGCTACGAACTTTTCTGCGCGGCGCGCGCTGAGAGCACGACCTACTGCGTCGTGTACGTGGATACGCCGCTGGCGCTCGCGCTTGAGCGCAACGCCGGCCGCACCGACCGCTTTGACCCGCAGCTGTAGGTTTGCTGTGCACACTTGTCACTCTGGCGGTCGGACGGACAGACGAAACTGAACTCACCGAGCGAGTGCGTGACGTATGACGCACCACAGAATCGAGGAGCTCGCGGCGCGCTTCGAGGTGCCGAACGATAGGAACCGCTGGGACAGTCCGCTCTTCCACGTGACGCCCGAGAGCATCGCGGCCGACGGCCTCCCGCTCGAGCAGATCGCGGACGCCGTGCTCTCTGGCAAGAGCGTGAAGGCCGGGCTCGCGACTAAAGCCGCGCCGGCGGTCGAGACGAGCTTCGTGCAAGAGCTCGATGAGGTCACGGGGCTCATCGCTGACGCGCTCGTCGCGCACCAGCGCGAGGGCAACATCGCCGACGGCCTTCGGGTGCCCAAGGCGCCGACAGCGACGCTGCGCGTGCAGCGCAACATGCCGGCGTCCGAGGTGCGGCGCCACCGCCGTCAGTTTGTCAAGATCTCGCAGCTGCGGCCGTGCGCGGTCGCGGCGATCGGCGATCTGTTTGTCGAGTACCTGAACCAGCAAGCATGATGCAATAGAGCAAGGAAGAAAGGGTGGTCTAGCGCTTCCTTCGCTGCTTCCTTGCCGCGATTTCCGACGAGGACTCTCCGGCTCGGTCTCCTTTGACGACGTCTCTGCGCTGGAGGACTTGGTGCGGACCGGTGAGCCCTCTCCTGCATCTGTGCCGGAGGGTCTTCTGAAGGCGCCTTTGCTGTTGATCCTGGATCGCTCGTCCTCGCTCAACTTGCGGGGTCTCTGCAGCTCTTTGCGTCGAGCAAACGTACGGTTTGGTCTCCGAGTCACAGCGGGATCGGCGATGCCACTCGCACAAGTGCTGTCGTGAACAATCGGCTTGTGGACATCATTTCGATAGAAACACGTCGGTCTACTATAACGGAAAGTGTCCTGAATTCAATGCGTCGCTTCACACATTAGCTCTCACACACATGAGCGGCAAGGAGTTCCTCATTGATGCCGTCGCGCAGTTCCTGCATAGCGCGTCGTGGCTCGAGGTAGTCACCGAGTTCCTCGAGACGCACTTCCGCAAGTTCCTAGTTGTTGATTCGAAAGACGGCACAAGGACTTGGCGAACCGAGCAGGACGCCAAAGCAGCGGGTGACACTGGAGACGGCGAGGACGGTGAGGATGCCAAGTCGATCACACAGAGTTACTCACTCGAGCAGTACGACACCTTCCTGTTGTTCAAGGACCTCGTTGAGCGGCTGCTGGAAAAGGTGGTCGCGGACTTGGGCTGCTCTGGCGAGGACCTTGTGGCTGTGCTCGAGGAGAGTGCGCGTCTGGGGAGACATGCGTCGTCGGAGCGTCAGTTCTTCATCAAGACACTACTTTCATTTGAGAGCTACAGCGCGTTCCACAAGAAGATCAGCGAGTTCGCCGCGGAGAAGAAAGGTTTCGAGTCCTGTGTTTGTTTGCTGACTGGTTACGGTACTTTCTACTGAACTAAATGTGCGTCGTCTCGATTGTGTCTCTCCTTGTGCCAGCGAGCGGCGCCGTGCCGGATGAAGAAGAGCCCGTCGCCGAAGATGCGAGTCCAGATTATTCAGAATGGATCTTGCAGCTAGCAATTGCGAAATTGATCGTGGATGCGAAAGCGCGCGGTGATCCGCTCGACGAGACGGAGGAGGGACTTGTGCCGTGGGCGGAAGCGCTGCTGGAAATGAGCTGCGCTCAACCTGCACCTGACGACACCTACGAAGGTTGGATGTGTCTCGTTGGAGTTGACGACGCGTTGCGTAAGGGAATTTACTGACGCTGACACTGCTGCGTTCGTCGTAGGCGAGGTGAAAGCGGTCGAAATACCGGTCGAAGATCGCATGAGAGAGTTGGAGAGAAATCTGGTTCGAGAGGTGAATACCTCGTGGCATATCATAACGTTCCATGCCGATGATCTTGCTGACAACGGTGACACACTCTTCGTTAACTCGTTATCGCATACATCTCGTCACAGCGACTCAAGGTCGACTTGCTCGTCGCCCAACGGATCGCAGACGCGAACGCGCAGATGAAGAAACAGATGCTCCACCTCGTTGCCTCTGAAATCGAAGCGCAGGACAGCGCTGAACAGCAGCTCAGTGGTACCGCTGAAGAGAACGAGCTTGCAGGACTCTTTGCGCAGACTGAGAAAATTCAAGGTCGCTTGAAAGACGTCAAGGCACAATGCTTCGAGTTCACGAACGTGGGGCAGACCGAGATGGACCAGATGTACGTGTCTGGAGTACGTTGTTGTAGTTGCTTTGCGAGTGCATGGCGATTGACATTGCTCAACACGGTAATCGATTCTCAGGTACCTCTTTCTTAAAGAGAAGGTGCATCTCAACCAGGACCTCGTATCAAATGAGAGCGAGATTTTCGACTTCATCTTCACTCAGATCCAAGAAAGCGACGCAACGTTGGTACCTCTTCTACTCGAGTGGCTTCTCCTCGAGTCTGAAGGACTGCGCGTGCAGAACCAGATTCAAGACCAGCTCAACGGTGCGCGAGACGAAGGCCACTGGGTCCAGGACTGGGACGAAGGCTCGAAGGCGTTCTACTATGTGCACTCAGTCACGAACGAGAGCAGGTGGGAGGCACCGCTGTGCGGCTACCTCGACATGAATTCGGTGTTTGTAGCACCAGCATGGGATGGCTACGGTGAGTCTGCTGGTGTTGGCGGCGAGGAATTCCCGACTGAAGAATCAGCAGAGCAGGCATATGCTGCAGCCGAGTATGGAGACGAACAAATCGATGCTAGGCAGAGCAACACGCAGACGTTCTTGAACGAGGCAACATCTCAGCTGGACGCGACACTCAGCCAAACGGATGGAGACAAGAACTCTACTCAGCTGGTGCGTTTGCACCAGCTTACTTGTGTTCTGAATAGTGTCTGTATGTGTGTAACGCTATGCTGACCGTTATTTACTGCATATCAAAGCTGGAGATCGAGAGCATCATGGAGCGCATTTCGCGTGAGCACAACGAAGAACGGCGTCGCCTGGAACTACTGTTCCAGATCGAAAAGGCACGCCAGCAAGAGGAGCTAAGAAAGCGGAAGGAGAAGAAGCGACGCGAGCGATTGCTGAAGAATACGACAAACAAAGAAGGTGGCGCGGCTTCGAAAGAAGACATGCTAGAAGCGAACGAGGAGAAAGCTGCATTTCGTGAGTTGGAGAACGCAAGGCCATCAGCGGAGAAGCAAATGTCACCGCCACCAGCGCTCTCAGCACGCCTTCAGTCACCCCGACCTCTTCCAGTGAAAGCTGAGACGAAGAACTTGCCTCGAGACCACAACCACGCCTTCAGCGTCATGGTGCCTGGACATGGTCGAGTTAATCTCACACATTTGCTGAGCGCCTCTCGCTTTAACGAGAAGAAGGGTGTGCTGTCTATGACTCAACTGCAGCAGCAACTTCCGGCGCAAACAATGCTCAATCCGTCGACGCTTCTGTACTTGGCAGAAAAGATGATGAAGAAGGACCCTGCGAACTGGGGACAGGAAGCACCGAGACAAGAGAGCACCACCGACGAAAAGTAGCAGACTTCAAGATCTGAAATGACTGGATTCTTCTTCCGCACTGTGACCTCGCACCGCATTTCACTTGTGTAGAGCGGACAATCTCTTTTGCTGCTTTCTTCCGGACGAACCTTTCGCGCTCGCCGCGTTCGCCTTCATCTTCTCCTTCTTTGTCTGCCGCAACCTCCCGAGCTTGGCTTTGTACTCGCTCTCCGCTTGGCGCTTGAGGAATTTGTGAAACTCGCAGCGAACTGGGTCGGCGTCATCAGCACCCTCGCTCTTCGCGAGCATCAGCACACTCTCGAACGCATTTTTGCACTTCTGCATACAGGTGCATAGCAATTGTGAGCACGTTGCTTCATTTCTGTCAGTTCGCTTCAGCAACAACTGCTCCTTATGCTCCACGCACTGAGTTGTGATCGAGCACTTGCCCGCCGTACTGGATGAGCAACTTAGCGACACTGATCGATTTGGCGTAGTGCATCGCGGAAGAGCCCGAGCGATCTCGACTCAACGGGTCTGCGCCGTAGCTCAACAGCAAGAATACGACTGCGCGATGGTTGTTGGCGACAGCCAGGTGCAGTGGCGTGCAGCGGCCCTGCCAGCCAGCAAGTCTCCGTAAGTATGAGACTCTCTCGGTATATCTTCACAGCAACCTCTCTGCGCACCAGCAGCGTTCTGACCATGAGGTCGGCTTCAGTCTTCTCGAGAAGCAGCTTGGCGACTTCCAAGTGCCCTTCTGCACATGCTTCGTGCAGCAAAGCTCGACCAGTTATCCGGTTCCTTGCATTCACATCCAGGAGACTGTGACTACTCGGATCGCAACTGCGCTGTTGCCACTGCTGCAGCAACAAGCGCAGTCCGTCGGCGTCGCCTTCCACCACGAGGTCCAATGCAGTCGCCGCCTTCGCCTCGTTCGTCTCAGCGTGCGCGAGCGAGAACAGGTCGTCGAGCAGTCCATGGGAAGCTGAGGTTGCCATCGATCACGTCGCTTCGAGCCACTGAACGTAGATTACTTGCCATTTCTTTTTTGATTGGCATTGCATTCATTCGTCGCCACAAATGGCAGCGACGCTCATGTGCAGCCGCTGGCCGCTCGCGCGTGCGCTCGCCCGTGCAGTTGCGACCCCAGGGCTGCGGACCGCTACCGCTGCTTCGCTCTCAACCGCAGCTGGCGGCTCGGACTACAGCGACTTTAACGCTGTCGTGAAGGTGAAAGCAGAGCCGGCGCTGACCATTGAACTCATCGACGGCGATCGAGCTCATCACACACCTCCTCGCTTTCTCTCTCTCTCTCTCTCTCTCTCTCTCTCTCTCT
>JAASFZ010000663.1:0-13703 GCA_023334075.1 Globisporangium nunn | reverse complement strand
TTGAAATGGGGCTGTGGCGTGCCTGAGGTTTCTCCGCGTCCTACTGCTTTCTCGTAGGCAGCCCACGAGCTGTTTATCCCGTCGCAAAAGTCGAAATAGGCACTTCGCAGAGCATCCGCCGGGTACCGGTGCGGAAGAGCGAGTGCGTCCCTCGGAAAGGATTGGAGCGTGGAGCACTTCTTCAGCTCGTCCAGGATTCTGTCGCGACTTGGTTTGGTGTTCTTCTGTGCGGAGGTGTACTTCGTGCGATAGTCCGCGACGATCAGGTTGTAGCATTTCAAACTGGTAAGGATTTTGGTTTCTATAGCTCAGTATTTCAGCTAACCGTCTAGCATTGGATTACTTCTCGTTACTTCATGTTGGTACTTCTGTGAGCAAGTTTTCTCTGCTCGCATTTATAAATATCACACGAAATGTCGCATCCAAAATATCCGTGTCTCAGCTTAGTCGAATTTTAATACATTTAGTCGAGACAAACACTCAGTCCTATATTGTCCGTGCATATAAGAAGGAAGTATACAGATTCTGGTCTACAATATATCCGTTGTCGCCCAGCACTCGTGCGCACGTAGTGTTCTCTTCGTCGCGACGCCGAGCGCTCGTCGCCGCTTATCAAACTCGCGTGATTGCGGTACGGCAGGTGTTCGCCCTGGCTTTAACATGTGGAGTTGCCGCATTCTCGACTGCTTGCGCTTCTTCTGCGCTCTCATGGGGAGATGCGAATATCCAGTCGCAACAGGTGGGCTCCATATGTGACCACTGCGTCAAAGCTGCACTTGCTACTGTCGGTGTCGTCAAGGGACTCTCCCACTGAAGGTTACCATCACACCATAGCCGTGCGCTTCGCGGATCGTGAGCACATGCCCGCGCTGGGAATTCGGTGTCGGAGAACTTGTCATCAAGAATTTCTTCAGAGCGCCTTATTTTTTTTTCAGTTATTAGAAGCACTATTTAAAATGCTTTCATGTCCCATCGCCATATTTTTATAAATATAACAGCTCTGCGTTATTGGAATGCTTAGTGAAATGTTGACTTCTATTCAGTATACTGCTTCGATTTGTGTCAATCTGGCTAAAACTGGCGTTTAGTCTGAAAGAAGCGGTCTCAGAAAGCTCCCACGCCCTCGCCGCCGTGAACTACGCCACGCGAGCGTGAGCCACGGGACAAGAAGAAGAAGCAGCAGTAGCAGCAGCAGCAGCGCCGCGCGCACGCGCTCGGACGAAAGAGGTCGAGAGGATCCCGTAAAAGGACGATGCCGCTCAGCGAGAAGCTCGGTCGGCCCTTCGAGTTGCTCTCGATCCGGCGCCACAAAAAGCCCCGCGAGGACGACGCGGGCGCCGCCACTAGCGCGAGCTCCTACCATGCGACACACGCGCAGTCGCATGCCGCGTACCTGCCCGCCACGCAGCCCGCGCCCACGTTCCACCGCCAGCGGCAGGCGCCGCCTCCCCCCGCGCCGCAGCCTGGGGGGTTCTACCCCGCGGTGCAGTACGAGCGCCTCACGCCGTCTGTGAGCCAGAGGCCGCCCATGGTCGCCCCTCCCGCCGCCGCCGTGCAGTACGAGCGTCTAGCGCCCGCGGCTGTGAACCGCCACTCACCAAACGTGGTGCAGTACGAGCGCCTGACGCCCGCGCCGGCAACCGCGCGGCCGCCCAGCATCCCGTCGATCCGACAGAACTCGCCGCTGGATTACGACATGCGGCCGCGGCCGTCGCCGGCCGCGGGCTTCGTGCGTGACTCGCCTGCGCCGTCGCTCGCGTCACTGCCGTCACCCGGGATGCTCACGCCGCTCTCCGCGGACGTGGTCGGCCGCAGTCCGATCGAGCTGCACTCTATTGCGCGTTCGGGGGCGCCGTCCCCCGCACCACCACCGGTGGCAGTGGCAGCGGCGGACCGCGCGTCTGTCAGCAGCTCGTCCGGTAGTGCGAGCGACAAGTCGACGCCGTTCTCGGCTGTAATGGAGGAGTGGATGAGCCAGCTGCGCACGCCGACGCCCGACGTGACGCTACTGCCGTCGCCCTACGACTTCAACAAGGACCTGCCGACACCTGTGGAACGCCCCGACGACCTCAAGCACATCAACAGCGCGCTGCTGCCCACGCCGCCGCCGGACGTCCACGACCAGACGCAGAACCCAAAGAGCAGCGAGTACATTCTCAACGTCTCGCGCCGTCCGCTCGTCGAGGACATCGCCTCGCTCTGCCGCGATCTCATCTCCCACGACAGCGCGACGCGTCAGCAGCAGCAGCAGCAGCAGAATCATCACCAGCAACCTTCGCAGGGGTACGCGTCCCAGCAGCTCCCAAAGCTACCTTCGCTCAAGAAGTTCCCGGGACCGAGCGAGATGCTTGGCGTCGACTCGAAGCTCGGCGTGCGCTTGGGCGATGATGCCGGCGACAACGACGACAATGACGACGACGATGACGACGACAAGATGAGTGTGAGTGGCAGTGCTGGTGGTGGCACCAGCAGCGGTGGTCGTGGTAAGCGGAGAAAGATGTGCACGGCGGATGGGTGCACAAATCTGTCGCGCTCGCGCGGGCTCTGCAAGGCGCACGGCGGCGGCCGACGTTGCAGCGTGGACGGGTGCACGCGCGCGAGCCAGAGCGGCAGTCTGTGCATCACTCACGGCGGGGGAAAGCGCTGCACGGTCGAAGGCTGCGTGAAGGCGGCGCAGTCGCGCGGGATGTGCAAGGCGCACGGCGGCGGAGTGCGCTGCCGCGTGGACGGATGCACGAAGAGCTCGCAGGGCGACGGGTTCTGTCGCTCCCACGGCGGCGGACGGCGCTGCGGCCACGCGAGCGGGTGCACAAAGTGGGCTCAGCGCAATGGTATGTGCATGGCGCACAGCGAGGGCCGTTACGGCAACAGCTACCGCGGTCGCCTACATCGCATGAACGACAGCGAGCGCCAGGAGCTCTAGTGATCGCCCGTCAAATTGGGAGCAAGCGCAAACCGGCAAGAGCGTCCTCCTCGGACGCTCGTGCTGATCGATTGGGAGAGAGAGGGGGAGACAGGATCTACGTGGCAGGCAGTACGGAAGGCATCGGAACCGACGACAGCAGCTACGAAAGGAGCTTCACGCACGCACGCACGCACACACAGCCATCCTCCAGCGACCTCGATGTCTATTGTCTCCCTCCTTTCTCTCTCTCTCTCTCTCCTCTCATAGCTGTGCCGTCCGTCACGTGCGTCGACCGACATCTGTGTGTATCTCTATAGGAACTGAATGCAAAGCGCAACATCGCATCCTGCTCTTGTTGTTCTCGTACATGTGTCGTGACACACGAACATACACGCCTTGTTGCCGGAGCTGCTCGTTAGTCGTAGTCCGTTTGTGTCCTCGAAGAGCCGAAATCTGGTCACGACGTGAGCCAAGCCGATGGCCGCCGCAGTCCTTGCCTCACGAGCGCGAGGTGGTTGTGCGAGTCCACGCGTGGCGGTATATTCGTATAGTCCGGTGTCTCCTCTGCGATCAGGTGCACGGGGCATGCAGCGCGCGTGCCGATCTTGTCGAGTGTGTCGAACATCACGAGGGAGGCAGCGCGGAGCTGGCCCTTGGGAGACGGCATGCCCGCGTCAACGTCCCTCTCGAGTGCCTCCGGGTCGAACGACTCGAGGAACGCCAGGTGTTTCACCTTTGCCGGCATGGGTTTCGTACCGAGCTTCATCGTGCTCCTGGTCGCGGAGACAGCACAATAGGAAGATCACGAAGAAGAAGGTAAGCAAGGAGATGAACTCGGAAGCGAGTCATGATGAGAGCTCAGTACTCGGAAGACACACGGAAGAGGATACGTACACGCGGTGGTTGGCGTCAGTGAGGATCGTTGGTCGTGCAAATTTCTGCCGCACTTTCAGCCGGGATGACACCGTCCCTGCACTCTTGGGTTGGTAGTTTGACACTGTTCTCTTGACGAAGCGCGATGTGCGTCCGCCGCTACCCCCACCACGCAGTAGGTGCTTGACAGTCTGGAAGTTCACGGAGCCTCGCGAGCGTACAGCAGAGTCTCCGAAGCAGTCGTCGCCGTAGCCATCGTCGCCATCGTCCTCACCTGGATCGGTGTTGTAGCCAATGCGGTCGGCAGACTTGGAACGCTGGTTCTTCTTCCTCGACTGTCGGCTTTTGAGCGTCGCACGGCCAGTGGACTGACACTGTTGCATGTATCGGTAGTCTCTGATCTCACCTGCGCTTGCCGGTGAGCACGGTGGACTCTCGTGAGATTGCCGGTTGTCTCTCGGCCAGTACGAATTGGTGTTGCTGGACGCTGAGTTCGGTGACGCCGGTTGGCTGATCGAGTACTCCCGCTGACGCTGCTGCTCGTACTCTGGACTCGAAGCTCCCGATGCCTCGCTCGCGACACTGAATCGCGCGAGCGAGTAGAGCAGCTTGCGGAGTTCCATCTCATTCACATCAACGCCTGCCTCCGTCGCCTCAGCGCTGTCGCTCGGCACGGTGGACGCGTCTGACTCGTAGCTCGAATGGCGCTTGAGGATCGACTTGGGTAAGTTGAAGGTCACGGATGCTCGGCTCTTGGGACTCGAGGGCGTTGATGCTGGCGTTAATGGTGATGGTGGCGGCTGGGACACCGCATGGTGTAGTTGCAACATGGTCTGCGGATACGGGAGAGCGTGATCGTGCTGTTGCAGGTGATACTGCTGGAGATGCGCCTCTTGTGGGTCCTGCAGCGGCAGCTCGAATTGCTTAGCGCTGGTTTTCGAGCTCCGGTGACCCGCAGACGATGATCCAGGCGAGCTCACGCCGAATTTGCCAGCACCAACAGCACCCGTCGTGGTAGGGCGAAACGCTGGACTGTGCGTCGAGGCAGTGGGGGTCAGCAGGAACGGGTTCTCCTGCGCCTCATCGAAGAGGTCATTGCTCATGAACTCAAGCACGTTCACGCTGCCGATGGCGCCATAGTACGTCATGGTGTGTGCAGCTCACTTCTTGGCTCGGACGTCGCAGGCAGCGGGCGAATCCAGAAATTAGCCATGACTCGCGCGCAGCCACGAGCGATACGAGCTAGAGCTCCTTGAAGCGCGCGTGGTATGTGTGCGGAGCCATTGGGCATTGCCATGCCACATCATCGTCCTCGAAGTCGAAGTTTGTTCAGATTCGTAGTTTCTTCATTGTCTAGAAATAACCCGCAGTGGTTTTTCTAAAATGAAAGATCGACAAATCGAGCTCGGAATAACTTCTACCAATTATTGACAGCCAACGTCACCGAGCGCGAACTCGTCCAAGATCGCTCGACAGTCCTTCAGGTCGCCCGCGCCCGCACCCGACGTCATGCCGACGACAAGCACGCGGTTACGCGGATCCATCGCACCCTTGACGTACGTCACGAGATGGGGCGGGCGAGTACTCAGCACTGCCTGCACAATCGAAAAATATCGGCTTGGCTCGACAGTCTCGCAAGTTGACAGCAGCCGACGCAGGCTGACATTGTTCGAAAGCGAATTGCTGCATGGAGCTTGTGCTCTCGGCAAATAGTTGTCGCCATCTGCTCTGTGCAGAGCATCGAGACCTCGAAAACGGCAACACAGATATTGGGGCCGAACCGCAAGCGACTACGAGCAGTGCGCGCAGATAGCGCTGACACGACAACTGCAACAGCCATAACCACGACAGCTCTGACTCGGCTCCTGACGATATCTGAACAAAATGGACCTCATCACCAGAATCCTCCTGCCTCATCCAGTTCGCGATGGGCGTCTGGCCGCAGGCGGTGTTTAGCTGCCGGTTGTGCTACACAAGCACCAAGTAAGTCGTTGTTCTGCACTCGTCCGCAAACGATACGCCATTTCGATATGTGCGAGCACCAAGCGCAGACCCGTGGACTTTGCAAGAAGCGTGGTGGTGGAGCCGATAAGATCAAAGTGTGTCTTTCGCAGGCAGCTTGCACATCACAACGAATGCTCAAACACTGGTATCCCGCACGCACGAGACATCACACCACCAAGTCCCTTCCTCGATCACGGCCACCATCGAACGATGACCAGACAGGTGCCTGTGTTCTGGACCGAACCAATCGACTAATCGCTTTCTGCTCCTTCACTTCCAGTAGCAGCAGCAGCAACCTCCTTCTGCTCACTCCTCCACAATCCGATGCATTGCAAGCAAGTGCGCGCTGCAAGAAGAGACCCTCATGTGGCGATAAATACGACGTGTTTGTTCATCATCATGCTTGCTACTCTCACACTCGGGACATCTAACAACTAAACTACGCTCTGCTGCTGCTGCTCTCGAGTAACTTGCGAGCTTCGGTCCGCCACCACACCCGCGCGCTCTTTACCGACGAAGAGCGCTGTCGGACGAGCGAGCGAGCGACTCTTTCACGATCTGCTGCACACCACTACGAAAGTCGAGCGAGTGGCACCTCTCAATTGTATGCCGGCGTCGACTTGTACCGCGCCTGGTTCATCATCTTCTCCAGCAAGTGCCGCTGGTGTGCGATCGAGTTCTCCATGTGCTGGAAGTTGGCCGGCGCCGACGGGCCGCTTGCTCCCACGGGCGTCGACGCACCGCTCACAGACGGCGTGTACATCTGAGGTGCACCGTGGCCAAGCGCACTGCTGTAGCTCGGGTGCGGCACAGAGCTGTACACCGACTGACCGTAGCTCGACGAATGCGAGCCATTGTAACTCGGCTGTGAGCTGTAGTTGGGATGTGGGTGGTAGCTCGACTGGGAGCTGCTGTAGCCATACCCAGGTTGGTTGGTGCTGCGGTGCTGCTGCTGCTGCTGCTGCTGCTGCTTGTGCTGCTGGTAGCTGGACTGGTGGCTTGAGTACATCGGCACCGGCGCTGGCTGTGGTCTGCCTCGGGAGCTGCTACTGGGGTGTCCGCGACCGCTGTTCATGTTCAGCGACTCGAACTGGCGGTTCATCTCGCGCGTGTCTACAAACATGACATTGTCCTCATCCAGCGACGACACGGGTCGAGAGTCGAGGCTCTGGTTGTCCATGTAGTACGTGCTCGTGGACGAGCTGCCGTAACTGTCTTCGGTCGTCGCGAAGCTGTTGTCGCGGCGAGGGTCATCCAGCAACTTCATGTCGACGTGGAACTTGCTCGACGACGGCACCGTCGGGTGGAACGACGATGAGCTGGTTGTCGAGCTTGTCGTCGACGTCGCGGACGTGATCGAGCTGCGCGACACCATCGAGTTTGTGTCGCTATTGTCCACCGACACCACATCGTCTTGGTTCGTCGCCAAGATGATGCACTTCTTGCAAAACCTCGACTCCTCGCCCACCGATCGCGTGACGATGCACGACTTGCACACCACCTCGCCGCACGCGCGGCAGTGGTGCTTCTTCGACAGGTACCCGAACTTGGTCGCGCACACGTTGCAGCTCTTGCGCTCGCTCGCAGAGACCCACTGGCTCTTGTCAATCATTGGCATGTGCGCCAGGCAGCGCTCCTGCACCACCACTGGTAGCTTGCTCAGCGCCGAAGCAATCGACGTCGTGTACGAGTTGATCAGCCACGAGCTCACTTCGCTCGCCGTGTCTGACGAGCCCGTGAGGATGATGTCCGAGTGGCCCTTGTCCGCCGACGGACACACAAGTAGCACCTCCGTGCCCACGCGGCGCAGCAGCCCGTGGGTCTGCTTCAGCGACTTGCACTCCGAGAGCTGGATCGAGTGCGAGATCAAGAAGCCGATCTGCTGGTTGTCGCGGTCCACCGTCGTGCCCGTGTACTCGAGCACGCACATGTCGCGGCGGTTCGTGTCGCTCGAGCTGCTGAGCTCGATCGCGAGCCAGCGAATGGCCATGTGCTCGTTCTCACCCGGAGTGCGATCCTTGAGCACGCACATCGTCTGCACGTCAAGCAGATCGTTGAAGAGTGACTTCCGGCGATCCGCGAGGCGCCGGTCGTTCTCGGCGAAGAGCACCTTCATGAGTCCGCCGAGCGACGCGCGCACAGAGCCCTGGACGCGGTAGTGCTGCTCGTCGGCCTCGGACATGGAGAAGCGCTTGAAGCCGCTCGCCGGGCCAATGTTCTGCCACGAGACCTCGTCGAGGCCGCCGTAGATGCGCTCGCGACGCTGCTGCTCGAGCGCGTCGTCGAGCAGCGAGCGCGCGGTCGCCTGATACTCGCGCAGCATCGCGGACGAGAGCCGCACCTTGGGGAAGTAGCGCTTGGGCAGCGGCAACGTCTCGAGCGTCACGCGCATGTCGTCCTTGGCCTTGCCCGAGAACGCGCGCGCGTCCGCGCGGGAGATCGCGATGCCCATCATGCCGGCGTTCATCTTGAGCTCTACACTGACTGCTTGCTGGGCTGCTGCTGAGGCCTTCTCTGTGTGTGTGTGTGCACTGTGTGCACTGCAGCGTGGATTCCGAACTGAGAGATCGAGAGATCGAGAGATCGAGAGATCAAGAGACCGGACCTGGAAGAGAGCGCAGCGAAGAGCGAAGGCCAACTTCCGAGTGTAGACCTTGTCACCCAGACAGACGTGCGTGTGCGTCGTGGACAGGAGGACCACAGGTACACGGAAAGGACACGGATGAATCCGATTGCAGTTGGCAGGCAGCGTGCCGATGTTGCTTCATGATGCTCGTCGGGAGAGCTCTCTCTTTCTCTCTCACTCTCTCTCTCTCTCTCTCCTTGCACTCTGAGACCCGATGGTCATCGTGTTCTCTCCAGCTGACTGCTGACGCACTTCGCTTCCCCCTCTCACCGCGGATCAGCAGCAGCGGCGGCGATCAGCAACAGCCTTTTGCCTTTTGTTGCTTGCCAGCCTTAGTCCACTGACAGGCGAAAGAGAGCACCGCCGCCACCGCCGCCCTCCCGGGTTCCTTGACGTGGGAGTGGGTTTGCAGTCGCGACTGCGGCTCGACTCGCAAACTTTGGTGACGCCACGCTTGACCTTTGACTCGCCCGCGATCGACCTCGAGAAGACCGCGCGCTGGCTCTCTGAACGATGAAGGATGAGTGCTCCGGAGCCCATCCGCCCTGCCAGTCCACCGTCGCTTCTTCGAAGCAGGTTTCGGCTCAATTGGCTCACCGCTTCGTCGAGAACACAAAGTCCAGGCCACCACCACCAGAGCGAGGGCGCTTCGGAGCCGCCTGCGCGCGGACGCTGCGCACTGATGTTCTTGCAACATGCCTCGCATCGCATCGGCGCGAGCTCGACTCTCACAACACGTATGCGTTGACAACACCGCTACATCAAGTGTCAAATCGTCCATGTAAGGCTTTCGACACACACCAACCTAACTCAACCTGACGCACACCAACGGGAAGCGAGTCCTCGCCTCGAAGTGGATTGCCAAGCGAGGTGTATCGCCCACCTTGCTTGCGTCTTGCGCACCGCTCGATGGACTCGCCTGTTGCAGGCGCACACAACCAAAGCACAGCGCAGCAAAGTACTGTAGTCGTCGATTTCACACCACGAGCTTGGGGGCTGCTTGCTTGTTACAGGCTTTCGCCGGTTGATACTATCGAGCTCTCTCGGGATATCCGCGGCTGCCACTCACTACTACGACGCCAACAAGAGTGCGCTGCTTGCCCGAGGGCCACGTCGCGAATGTGTTCTGCGGACGACTCAAGGTCGTAGGGTTGCTTCCTACTCATACGACTGTCCGTCCTACGCAAATGCGCAAGCCACGCCGAGTCGAGCACGATAGCGATAGCATGATGAAAGGATGGCACGGGATGCATGGACAGAAGTAGTCGCGGAGACGACAGTGTCAGCATGTGTATGACATTGCATAGCTTTGGTCATCACGTTTGCAAGGAGGATCCAGTACTCTTGCCCCGAACGCGTGCTTGCTTCCCAAAGCACAATATGCTTGATGGACTGGTGACTTAGCGTCAATCACCACCAAGGATACGTGTGTTGCATGCATCTCAGCGCAAGTTGCCTGCGTGGGAAATAAGGCGCTCGTCATGCTCAGGGCGCTCGCCTTTTGAGCGTCTGACAGCCTCCGTCGCCACCGCCATTTGGCGCGAGCGTGTTACTCGCTCGACCACAGAGTCCGTAAAGAACTCGCGCCACTCGGGAAGATCTTTGCTAGACTATCAGCAGCAGCAACAACTCGTCGCGTCTCAGTTGTCGTCTCCGACCTCGTAGTGTGTGTTTAAGTGTGTGTAGTGCTGCGAAGGACTCGCCGGAGTTCACCTGCACGCTGTCTGTGTGTCTGTTGGTCGCTACGATGAACATTGAGGTGTGGCGGGGAAATAAAGATCACTAGGCATCGCCTGCCGTAGCCGCCCTGTTTGCTGTGCCCTCACGGTCGCGGCGGTAACACCAAATAAGCAGCAGTTTCTGTGATGTCTTCGCACACGGGCCACACCTTGCATTGACTCGCATGAGTTGTGCCGCGGTTCCCTCTGGCTGTTAAGATGATGGTCTGTGGACCTGGTACGGAGACACTCTCGCCTCGTGAAGACGGTGGCCAAACTACAGAGACTGTCACGATGAAGTGCCTGCCCGCGTTTCACACA
The DNA here is from genome assembly GCA_023334075.1 of Globisporangium nunn. NCBI lineage: Eukaryota > Oomycota > Peronosporomycetes > Pythiales > Pythiaceae > Globisporangium > Globisporangium nunn. The sequence goes on along the minus strand of JAASFZ010000663.1, from coordinate 3,256 downwards.
CGCGGCCTCGAGGGCAACTTCGAAGCAGGGAGCCACTCTCAAGAGCAAGTCAACCGGTGGCGAGTGCGTTTGATCCTTGCGCAAGCGGCACACAAGAGGAGGAGCTCGAGGAGCGAGCTCTTCTGAGGAAGCTTCCGAAAGTATCACATGAGTCATCCGCGCATCACGCGTGAACGAACCGAAGCTTGGAGCCGCCGCGCATCACGCTTTCGATTCCCCTCTTTGCTTGCCTGCTCCACTCCTCTCACAGCCATGGTCGCTCAATTTCAAGCACTGGACTCGGTCGTTCTCTCAGTTGATCTCTCAATTCGTTGGGAGGGGGGGGGGGAGAGCTCCAAGCCCATTTGCATGCATGTATGGCTAACAGTCGTGGAATCCTTGCACGACGTGTATTGATTCATCTTGCGCCTCCATGCCCAACAAAGCGATAGAGCGCGTTGCGGAGTCATCTCGTGGGATGTCGAGCAAACAGCCCCAGCCAACAGGAGCCAACGAGGCACGTTCAACTTGACTGGTGTTGATGGCTATCTGATGCGACTGCCGCCTCCGCTTCTGTGTCGAGAAATCGAGTGGTGGAGGCCAAGTCGATCGAATGGCGGAGGCCAAGCCGAGACGAGACACTCTGAGGCCATGACCGAGATCACATGCCCGTCAGGAAGTGATTCGATTTTTTACACGGGCGAGCGCATACGCTAGCAAGTTGGCACTGGCGACGGCAGATGCCCGCGTGTACTGGATGTGCGCGAGTCGAGACGGTCGCTCGCCCGGCGACAGTGCGCGGGTCTACTTTGGAGCTCCGCCGCCAATCGTGCGCTAGATCGACCTGAGAACCCGTTCACAATCAGCCCCCACCATCAGCCATCACCTCCAGAGCTAGGGCATGTAAACGAAGAATGTCGGAGCAATCTGCAGTACACTCATCCGTTGCAACGCATTCGTCTGCAGCTTTCAGACGCAAGATGAGCTCGTTTGACACACGCGCACGCGCCCTCCTCGACCAGTAGCCGAGCGAGCGGCGTGTTTAGAGGAGGCAACAACATGCTAGCACTATGTGGAGTGTCTGACCGACCAAACGAACCAAGACGCGCACGACAGCTGCGCACGAGTTGATCTTCTCGTGCGTGAATGGGAAAAAGGATTTGCTGGGATGCTTGGTTGACGCAGTCGTTCACAGTGCACGGGTGTCTCTACTGCCCTTGCTTCACATTGTCTGGCGTGCTTTCAGCATCGCATTTTATCAGCGAGCATGTCGGAGCTATCGAGCACCTCGAGCGACCAGCTTCCTATATGTGCAGTGCATGTCCTCGAACATCTCGCGATGCAGCAAAGTGCTCGTCCTTGATCTTGTCCTCGACCAAGCAAACCTCACGGGGGATCTGTCACTCCCTCGACTCGCTCGCTCCAGAAACTACAGAGTCCACTCGCTCTTACGCACCGCCACAGCATACATGCATCACCGACTGTTGTGCTGGGAAGCAAGCGGGTCGCGTGTGAGGCGATAGTAGCTGCGCGCGCGCATTTCAAGAAAAGAACGTGAGAGGCTGCGAGAGAGTGGCGTGGCGGGGGCGGGGCGGGGCGGAGCGGAGTAAGCGCGTCCCTTGCTGCGCGTGGCGAGCTGGGTCGCTCGAACGATCGACGCACCTGACGTTCGCCGCATCCGTGAGGCAGAGGAACGTGCGGTCGCAGTGTGGCGCCCCCTCTGGCGCCAGGGTCCTCGCGCTTTGCTCCAGCTCCGCCAGCCTGTAGAGAGCACATCCGAGTGTGTGTTGGCTTCAGCATGCAGCTACTAAGAACACGGCGAACGGCCCGGCAGACGCTGCACATTTTCGCGCCGGAGCGTCGCCAGCACACCCACCGCCGCCACGCGAAGAACACGCACCTGCGCACACTCAGCTGTCGCCCGCCAGTCGTCGGCACCACTAGGAAGCAGCACGTCGCGGAGACGTCTTCATCGTCGCCTTGGCCTTCGCTGCTGCCGTCGTCATCCTCGCCTCTCGCTGGCGCTAGCTCTCGCCGCGCAGGAAGCTTGCGCTTCCGCGACGCCCGCGTCTCATCGAAGTGCTCGACGCGCACGCGACCGAAGATCGCAGCACATTCGGCGCCGTGGACGACGCGCCAGTCGTGCAATCCGCGCTCGTGGACGAGGTCGTGTAGCACCTGCAGACAGTCGGGGACCAAGTGGTCAGTCCGCCCCCTTTGCCGCGATAAAATCCCAGCCGTGCACGACCCGAGCGCTCCTCGGCGTGCGCAACGACGCACCTCGTTCGTGCTCGGTGCGAATGACGATGAGTCTTGTGGCGATGACATTCTGCACTGCAACTACCTCCAGGCAGTGGATACCTCGGATTCTGGTATCTACAATAATGCCAATACTTGGCGAGATCTCAATTTCGTATTGAGCGAAACACTAAACGTTGTGTAAACCAGGCTCAAAAGTCGTTTCATCTCAATATTTGCAACAGCAAATTAACACTGTCGACACTTTGCTTGATACTAGTGTCATTTGTCCACAGATACAAAAATAGATCTGTCAAGATGACATTGAGCCTAAATATCGACTAACCAGTGTTGGAATCAGAAATTGCACTCACATGCCTGTGAGCTACGTAACACAGGCGTACAGCGTCAAGATTTCGCAACTAGTGTCGCGCTTTGCACGGGATCTTCTATACTGCTAAACATGACTTCAGAGCGGAAAAGATAGAATTCAGAGCTCGAATAGTGAATCGACGTCTCAGTCCAAGAGACTATGTTCCCACACCCGCCTAGACTGTCCTCCAAAACGACTTAGTCCAATCTCAACAGCAGCACCGATTACCTGTGTAGCATGCGCTTACTTTTTAGCATCGTTAGTGGCTTTCTTCGCTTATCAACGTCTGCTTCAGTAATGTCATGGAGACATGCTCCGTGGCTTTGACGTGCACGTAGACGCACGAGAACGTGCTGGGAGCACAGACGATCGAGCTTGTGTCTTTGGTGTCATTTTCAACCCCGAGTGCACTTTCATGGGCTATACAGCGAGTGACAAAACCGAGACGGCGGCTAGCAACCGAAGACTATAACCAACGACCCCTTTGTCAACTATATATGTCGTTTTGCCGATGCTTTACTGGCTACAGAATCGCCTTCTCCTGCCAATGTTAAGTGACCACCAAGAGAGTAGTCTACAGTAACTAGCCGCCGTCTCGGTTTTGTCACTCGCTGTATAGCCCATGAAAGTGCACTCGGGGTTGAAAATGACACCAAAGACACAAGC
>JAASFZ010000662.1:0-13716 GCA_023334075.1 Globisporangium nunn | reverse complement strand
TCGCAAAGTGTCAGCGATGCAGCCCGCAGTAGAGGATAGATAGCTGCACGAACCTCGAGGTTGTCTACAAGCGTCGCTCTCGCTGTTCGGTTTGCAGCGGCGCTGTGGCCAACGTGCGCTCCACTCGCCTAAATGTGGTATGAGCTTTGATCACAGTCGAGTGATCCTCTCTGTTGTCTTGCTCTGTCATCCCGAGGAACCAAACTGTGAGAAGTTCCCCCGAACCTTCATCGAAAAAAGCTCGAAGATGGAGAGCAGCCAAATCACGCGAGGGCGTTAGTGTGGGCGCAAGATCACATGATTAAGCTCCTAGATCTTGTGGGCTAGCTCTGCTCTTACATCGCGTCGAAGAGGCTGCGAGCGAGGTGCGGCTCGTCGAGTATATCAGAGAGACTTGCCCAAGGAATCACAAAGTGAGACCGACGACAACGCTGATATGTACTCGCTCTCGTGATACTATCGCAGTGGTAGCATGTACACGCCCCGACTCTCGTGCAAATCAGTTCAACTGGAACAAGCGTGACCACCACTTTGATTCGCCCGCAACAACAATTCGAGCGTCAATGCGGACGACTTCATCCAAGTGTTTGTGAGTCGCAACAATTGACCGCGTGTTCTCCACGAACGTGCGATGCCGTTGGATTAAGATCGCGAGTAGCATAAGATAGAGCAGGTGGTAGCCTAATGAACGAACGAGTATCGCAAGGATATTCTCAACGCCTAGACGCGCGTGCGAGCGAGCGAACAAGTAAGAGAGAACATCTGACAATGCAGCCAATGTTGGCGACTGATTCTGAAGGTCGACGAGGTCTCAAAATGATTTGCGATGCCGATCGCGTGTATGATCCGTGTGTGTGGGTGAAGGAGGGATCTTCAGCGAACACCAGCACCTGCAGCGTTTTGCCAAGCAAGCGCACTTGCTTGGGCATTGCGGTGCGGACAGCGCTGTAGGGTCCAGCGCTCAAGCACAAGCCAAGCCAGGCCGGCAGGCAGGCAAGCAGCCAGCCAGCCAGTCAGCCAGCCAGCCATCCTGCCACCACCGAGTGTACCCATCCGCAATTCTCACAAAGGCGACTTTTTTCAAAACTGCCAATTTCTTCAAGATAAAAGAGTGCTTACTGGAATCAAGTGGATCCTGTACTGATTGACTCACTTGATTTTCAAAGTCATCTCCCTTGTTTTCTTTCCCATCCGCAAAATGCGCACTGAAACGATGCACGTGCGTGAGGCTTGTGGTGGTACTTGTTGCTTGCAGTTCACGCACGAGCGCTTTCACAGAAGCGGAGGTGCCGGCCGAGGTGTACCGAGCAGGTATACGAGATGCGCGCCCGCGCCACTTTGCTCATGGCGATCTGCGCCGCCACAAAACCGGCCAGGCAAATATTACCAACATATTCCGCCAAGAGTCGTTAAAACGATTATGTCAGCCACGCCACGTACGCATTCTCGCAGAATATTCATTCTCACAGGTCGTCTTCACATAGTAAAGCCGTGCTATCCTGCGTTGTCTGCGCATCCATTTTCGTCGCATGTTTCATTCTAGAAGGGCAGGTGCTGGCTGGCTTCCTTTTTTCCCCAGTCCAACGCCCATTCTACCAAAACACAAAATACAAAAAAGCCAAAAAGTGCCAAGCGCCGTCATTCGCGAATTCGCACGCCAGCCGCCGCCGTTGCCGTTGCCGCCGCCGCAGCCGCTTATCGTCCGCCTTCCTGCTCCGCTCATGGCGGCCACGATGCGCGCGGCGCCCACGAACCCGTACGCGGCGTTCCTCCAGCAGCAGCAGCAGCAGTCGCAGCAGCCCGCGGCGGAATCAGTCTCAGAATCAGATGCGACAGCAGCCAGCGCTGTTGACGACGCCACCATGGGTGTCCCCATGGACACACGCAACTACCAGGAGCTACTGCGCCAGGCGGGCGCACCGCCCACCGCCGTCACCGTGCGCGGCACCAGCACGCGCGAGCAGCGCCGCGCGACCACGCCCGGCCCGCGCTTCGCCGTGCTGCTTGGCGGAGGAAGCACCACGGCCGGCGAGCCGTCCGAAGACGCCACGGTGCACGGACTGCCAGTCGACACGTGCAACTACGAGGCGTTCGCGCTTCACGGCGGCGTTCCGCCGCCGCCGTACGTCGCGTCTCCACTCGAACACTCGCTGAGTGTTGACGAGGAGGCGTCGGGCGACACAGTCTACGGGTTGCCCATCAGCACGGGCAACTACGAGGCGATCGTCGGCGCCGGCGCAAAGGTGAAGAAGAGCCGCGTGCGCGGCCACAGCGACCAGGGCCAGGCAGTCGCGCGCCGCGCGAGTGCGCCGGCGCTGCACGACCCGCCGCGACACGTGACGATGCCCTCGGCGTCCCCGGCGACGATAGGCGTGGCGCCGCGTGGCTCGTGCTTTGAGACGCGCCGCGCGACGACAGTCGCCGTCGTGCCATACAGCGGCTGGCTGTACATCCAGAGCAACACCCTCAAGCAGTGGAAGAAGCACTACGCGGTCCTTTCGGGAGTCGACTTTAAGTACAGTAAAGGGGTGGGGCAGCCACCGAAGGGCTTCGGCACCGTGCGGAGCATCGAGCCGTGGAACGGCAAGAGTCACGGCTTCATTATCGTGCTGACGACCGGCAGGCAGCTACCAGTGTACTGCCAGAGTTCGGGCGAGGTGGAGAACTGGACGCACGCGTTCCAAAAGTCGCTCGACAAGCTGCAAAACCTGAGCGGCCACTCGAAGACCGCATACACGATGGCCGCGTCCGAGAACCACGAAGGGTACATGTACCTGCAGGACTCGCGCGCGACGACGTGGCGCCCGCACTACTTCATCGTGCGCACTGACGGGTACCTTGAGTGCAAAGTGACCGAGGACGAGACGATGGTTGACAGCCGCAATTCGGGCTACGTCAAGTCGGTATCGTTCGCAGACGTGCACCCGAACGGCCTCGCGATCCAGCTGGACGCGGGCACATCCATGCTCGTGTACACGGAGACGTACGACGAGCGCATGCTCTGGTATGCGGCCATGTCGTCCGGAGCGCTCGCGAACGACCGGACACCCCACGGCGGCTCCGCTTCGTCAGTCAAGTCGACGTACGTGCAGACAGCGCGTGCAAACCACGCCGGCTGGCTGTTCATGCAGTCGGGACTGTTCAAGAGCTGGAAGCGCTTCTACTTTACGCTCCACGGCGCAGAGGTGAGCTTCTCGAAGGACACGAACTCGCCCGTCCTTCTGTGCGATAAAGTGCGCTCGGCCGACGACTGGCTGGGCAAGCAGAACGGGCTCGAGATTCGTCTCAAGAGCGGGCGCGTGTGGCGCGTGTATGCAGACTCGTACGACAGCGCCAAGCGCTGGCGCACGCTGATGCAGAGCGCGATCCGCCAGAACAACGGCGAGTTTAACGTGAAGCGGTACCTGGCGAGCCGCAAGCGCAAAGGGCTGTCGCCGGTGTTTGGCGGGTGGCTCACGAGCGTGAGAAGTAACGGCACGAAGCTGCGCCAATTCTATGTCGTGGACGGCAATGTGCTGGGCGACGCGAGCGAGGTGGACCACCAGCTGCAGCCGATCGGCCGTGTGGTGGAGGTCCATGCGGCACGAGACATGAGCTGCGGGCTCGTGGTCACGTTCCTTAACGGCAGCAAGCTCCGGCTCGCAGTCGACTCGCTCGACTCGCACAAGTCGTGGTACGAGGTCTTGAAGGCTTCGTTGTAGGAGCTTTGTTATGGACGGAAAAGTATACGGAGGAGTATCGTTCGAGAAACAAGAGTACGATAGGAAGGAGGTATCGAGCGGAGGCGCAGATAACATGTCCGAGGAGGTCAAGATCAAGAACGGTAGTGTGACGTCCCATTTCGCTGGGTGCGAGCCAGCTTCCGTTCTTTGTAGTGTTCCCAATGTCTACTTGCGTCGGCTGGTCGACGTCACTGCTGGTTTCAGCGGCAGGCTGCGCAGCGCGTCGAACGCGATCTTGATGGCGTCGCGAGGAGGGAGGTCGTTCTCTTCTAGCACAGCGAGCGCCACTCGAGCAGAAACCTCGAGAAACTCAGAGAACACGAGAAACTGGTCCTCAGGCAGCTTGGTCTCACGGAAACCGCTGAAGCTCTGCTCGACCGCGCTGGCGAAGAGATCGTTGTGGCGCCGCTCGTCGCCGCCACTGAACATGCCGGCATCGTAGAGCATGCGCTTGAGTCCAGCTGCAGAGAGCAGCTGCGGCCAAGTCGTCGAAACTGGAGATGTCGTTGCAGCTGCCTGGCTGTGCGTGGCGTACTTGGCGTACAGCTTGAGGAGCTTGGGCTTTGCCTCCTGGAAGACCGCCACTGTCCTCTGTTTGACCAAAGCGACGCACTATGAGATACTAACGCATCAGCTTCACAAACTCCACGCAATGCCAACGTACGTCGTGGTGCGAGTGGTCTCGAAACGGACCACTCGTGAGGCGAGTCACGGCTGGCCCGATGTTACTCTGCAAGCTCTTCTCAAGCGCGTCTCGAAAGCCGGAGGCGCCGCCACCACCGCTGTTGCTGTTATCTCTCCCATTGACAACCCGCTGCAGGATCATTCGCAGCAGAGCATGCAAGAACCCCACGCGCGAGAGCGTGCCTCGGTCGTGCAGCGATGCGAGCGCGTCGTGCTTCAGGCACTGGCTCACAACTTTCTCGACCATGCGACGGTCGGTGCGGTAGTGGCAGAGTCCGCTCTCGTGGCAAAAGTGCGCGAGCTCCTCGCCAGTCATACCGAACGCCATCTCGCCGCTGCCGGCGGCGTAGTGCATGAACGCGCTGTTGAGTGTCGCGAAGTGCGCGAGCAGCTGCTCCTGCACTGCTTCGCGCTCCTTAGGATCGCGCTCCAGCTCGTCGACGCGCAAGCGACCCCAATCGTACATGAACGCCGCCTCGAGTTCCATCTCAGACTGGAACTGTCCTGAGTTCACCTGCTGCAGCATCTCGGCGCGCGCATACTGCTTCATTTCGTCTTCCATGTCTTTGTCGCGCCCGCCTCCTGCTGCAGTTGCAGCGTTCTCGACTGATTTCGCTTCAGAGCGATGCAGCTCCGAGTCATCGCCAGTACTCGCCCTCGCTTCGGCAACCACCTTACTGCGCTGCTGCTGGGTACTCACGCTCGCGAATGCACTCACTGTCCACGGAGCAAACTGTGGCGTGCCGATCTCGTTCACGGTTACCTCTTGCTGCTCGCGCACAGTCCAATAGTTCGCACGTTAGCGAGTAATGGTTCTCATCAAGATCGTGTAGAATGGCGCAGATATCACCTGTAGCTCCACGACGAGCGTGTCATTGTCCTTGCAGACGTCCACGATGCGTCGAGACGGGCTAAGCTCCGAGTTCGTGCCAGCTTTCACGACACTCGCTGGCAAGAAGAAGCCCTGCTTGATGTGGGCGTCCTCGCGTGTACGACAACGTCCGTGAGGCGCCGCAAGCGCATACCGCTGCGCGACCACGAGCCCGAGCCACTTGACGCTCTGGCTGCCATCGCCGCACGGGATGACGAACTGGAGTCCGTGCACCTTGACGACAACTCGCATGACAAGGAGAGGCGAGAGAGAGACGAGTGGGGAGTGTGTCTCGCTGCTTGAAACGACGAGGTGCTCCTAGCGGGATTGGTCTGATATTAGATGCATGTACTCCCCTCTTAGCTGGTGTTATATACTCTTCGCCGATGCTCGCGTCGACCTCGTGTCGGTCCTTGTGTGCTCGCTCTGCGTGCGCGCACAGCCTATTCCGCGAGTTTGGATTCGAGGTGGCGGCCAGCGAACCTGCACGGACGCGACGAGAGGTCCCGTTTCTGGCAGCAGCTCCACTGGTAGCCCTCGAGCGGGTACTGGCGCGCAACGTAGCGTCCCGGGTGATACGAGCACGAGAGGGACGTGTTCGTCTTGTTCGTGAACGTCTCATTGCAGTTCTTGCAGCGCCGTGGCTTGTGCAGCACCTCGAGGTCCTTCATGATCTCCGATCGGTCTCTGCAGGCACACAAAACTCCGTCAGCACGATGAGGTCAGACGCTCGAGATGCCAACCGCATTGGACGTACTTGGCGCGCTGTTTTTCCCGCCAGACTTCGTCCTTCTTGACCTTGTTGAGGTACTCCTTCTGAGTGTCGAGCAGCTGCTGCTGCAGATCAGCGACCTGACGCACAAGCTCCTCGATGCGATCCTTGGACGAGTCGTCGATCTTCGCCAGGCACTGGTTCGGAGACATACACGAGTTCATCAGCATGTCTGTGATGGAGGCTGCAGCGCAGGCCAACATCCCACAGTCCTGGCTTCCCTATTTTCGCTCAAGTGCTCACGTACCTTCACCTCGGTCTTCTTGCAGCGGATGAGTTCGTCCTTGCGGTCGAGTTCTCGGTCTTTCTCGGAGAGAAGCTCTTCCATGACCGACAAGCTCGACGACAGATTCTGCACCTTGTCCGTCACCTTCGACAGTTCTTTCTTGAGTTGCGAGTTTGTATCGCGGAGTTCCTACAGCGGCCAACGCAGCAACAGCGCACGATGAGAAACATTCGAGATGGCTCAAGTCCAGCACGCAGAACTCGCAACAAAGATGACGACCGGACGTACATCGATCGTGCGCTCTCTCTGGCGAAGCTTGCTCTGCGCCGACTCGACTTCCACATCCAGCGCGTGGATGCGATAATTGGTTTGCTGGTGAGGCATAAAGAGACAGAGTCAGGAATACGCATCCAGGTGGTGCATTCATCATTCATGTGTGCTCACACACCTTGGACTCGGACTTGACGACCTCGAGCTCTTTCGACAACGATTCCCTGAACCGCAGCACCATAAGTTTTCCAACGACTATCTCCACAAAATGAATGCGCATCACTTACTTCTTCTTGAGCTCGTGAAGTGCAAGTTTGTTCTGACCGCGAGCCGCCTCCCACGCGGACTCCACCGCCTGCGCTCAGATAAGCAAAAGCAATATTGCGGCAACGAAGTATGTCAGTTTTCGGTTGCCACAGCTAGATGCAAGTGCATACAAAGCGCACCGCGAGTCGAATAGCGAGGTTCTTGCACTCTTCGGTCTTGTCGCTGAGGGCCTCGTCAGTGGAGTCGACCTTGCGCTTGAGCTTCTGGACCTTCTCCTTGAGCTCCAAGATCGTGTTCTCGTGCTCGATACCAACGATCTCCATTCTGTCGAGCGCAATGTGTGAGATGGACCAGATGTGAGCAAGAGCTTCGCAACTTGACGGCAATCTGCAGCAATGACATACTCGCGGATCTTCTCCTTGTTGCGCGTGTTGCGCTTCTGGGTTTCTTCAAGCTCTCGCAGCAAGTCGAGGCGTTTCTACAAGCAAGCACCAGTAAGCAAGTGCTGCCAACAATTCGCTTTGAAGTTCTGAAGCGCATGCTAAGATGCGCACCTCAGTTTCGCCCTTCATGCTCGAAACCTGGTCGACGAGGAACGCGTTCTCGCGCTCCAGCGTCTGTGTGCGCTCGCATTCCTGGAATGGGAAAGACATGCAAACGAGCACAGGGTCAGTGACCTTTGTCCATTCTGTCACTCAGAGCTCAAAGAGCGAGGACGCACGCGCTCGTATTTCTTCATGTACTGCTCGAGCTTGGTCATCGCTGACACCTTCTCTTTGTGCTCGATTCTGGTGATTGCCGCACGCATCGTTGGATCGGCGTTGCCGTCAGTCAGCACGCTCGAATGTATAACAGAGAGCTTCACATACACACACACACACACACAGTACACTCATAGGCATCACCCATCACGCACTTTCGCGACGCGACCTCCTTGCTGATCATGTCTTCCGCCGTCTCTTTGTATCGCTGCAGCACGCGCAGCTCGCCCATGATCTTGGCTTTCTCGAGTCGCAGGTCTTGATGGTCCGACAGCAGTTGCTGGTACTGGTCTTCAAGCCCTTTCGCCTTGCGCTTCCACATCTCCTCCGTCACGCTCCAGGGCTTCTGAGCCCAGCTGCTGTCCATGACTTCCGCCACCATTGTTCTCGTTCACCTCGTGCGTGCTGTTTCTCTCTCTTGCTCGATTGAGGCTTTCTCGCAATGCGGGCAGCGCACGCGAGTTTGAGACGCGATGCGATGTGCGTCGAGCGCTATTTGGAGGCAAGCCAGTCAAACTCGCTCTCAGAAAAAAAGCGCTCGAACGCTTCGTCTCGAAGCTGTTGGTGCTTTTGCCGGTGTTTGTTGTTGCTTGGAGACTGGGAAGTGCTGGGAGACGATGATAGAGTAGTGGTGCGTCGACGAAAGTTGCTGACTGAAGTCAAGCGTAGGTGCCACCTCGTTGTTCTTCGTCCTCGACATGCTGCTTCAACATCTGAGGCGCAAGTGATCGGTGGTCTTGCCAACTGATCTGAGAGCTAAATGTAGGTAATCGATGACGCGTGCATGTCATCCACGTTGATGTTATTTGGTGCAACCTTTTCAGTTGTCATCATCGTCGTCGTCGAGGTCGTCCAAGTCCGGCATCACTCGGCCCGTGTGAACCTCTTCGTTTGCCGGCGGTTCTTCCAAGCCCTCTTCCTCGTCTGAATCCTCCTCTTCTTGATCCGAGTCCGGCATAACGCGACCTGCATGAATTGAGCTCTCGGCGACACCCGCAGTACCGCCTCTCGAAGTCTCTGCAGCGACGCCAGCAGTAGCAGGCTTCTTGACTGACGGGACGCCTCCTCCATCGCTGCTTTCCTTTTCTTCCTTCTCTTCCTCCTCTTCCTCTTCGGACGACGACGAGCCCTGCTCGAGCCACTCGCTAAACTTCTCTGCGCGTTCCTTCTCTTCGTCCTTCGACTCGCGATACGTGTAGTCCGTGCCGTCCCAGAACGAGCACTCGAGCTTCCGCCCGGCGAAGAACCGCCCGTTCATAATGTCAACGCACGTCGCCGCGGCGCCCGTCGTTTCGAACTTGACCACCACGACGCCGTCCACATGTTTCGCAAACAGTGTGATCTGCATGCAGAACGGGAATGTGTGTGAGAGGACGCTCGTACTCTCAAGCTCCCTTCAAGAGACAACGCTCGTACCTTTGCCACTTCGCCGAGCTTGAGACACTCGGCCAGGATGTCGTCGCGCAGCTCGTCCTCGTACGCTTCGTCTAACGTTTGCAGCACGTAAGAGCGCCATGAAAGGAGCGTCAGCATATTATCTCTGGCTTGCACTGACACGCTCTGAGGCAGCGAACGAACCTTCGATTTCGTCGGGCGTGAACATGTGCTTGATCACGACAATCCGCAGTCCGCTGCGATCATCGTTCTCGCCTTCGTTCCACGACAGCGCCTAGCAACAACACATAGCAAAAAGCGCCACAATATGTCAATATGAAAACGCGATGGCAGTCCACCACAACCATTCCATCCACAAACACTACGGAGGCCACTTCCGTACCTTCTCTTGCTCGAACTTCTTCACCTTTGCGCGACTGTCGAGCTTCACTTTCTTGCGCTTCACGAACTCCTTCCCTTTCTGCTGGAATACCGCTGGCGTCACATCGATCTGCCACCTGCTCAGCAGCACCCGCCAACAGTCAATATAGCCGACATCACAACTTCATCCGACACGGTACGAAGCGTACTCGGGACGGATCAAAGACTTGTCTAGGAGCTGCACCGCCAGCTCCACGGACGCTTCCTTCATGTAGCACACGGACGCGTCTCCCTGATACAAGTCAACCGCATTCAACAACAGCAAGTAGCTATCAGTATCCCACCCTTGCGCACTCCACCCGCCGACATCTGCCGTACGTTAAGGCCGCCGAACTCCTTGTTCTCATAGAGCTTGATGCGTGGCGCCCCCGTGACGAGGTCCTGCTGGATCACGCCGCATTTGGCGAAGTGGTCGTGCACCTCCTGGATCGTGACGTCGAGCGGCAGGCCGTTGACGTACACCCACGTCTTGGTCTTGGACTTCTGCCACTTGTCGCTTTTCTTCTTTTTCTTCCGCCGCCGCTTCTCATCGGCGCTGCTCGGATCGGAGCTCGCGGTCTTGTCCCTTGCGTCGGCCGCAAGATTCTTCTCTGCATCAAGAGTATCTGCAGAAGCCGAGGCCGGAAGAGCAGGCTGATCACCCCCACTCCCATCACCTGTAGACGCGACAGCAGCGCTGATTTCCTCTCGGGTGCCGTTCTTAGCGTTGCTCTTTGCCTGCTGCTTCTTCCGCTTGAGCTCCTGTGCGGCGTCAACGTCCGCCTTCGTCTCGCCCGCGGCCTCCCGCAGCGCCTCAAGGTCCTCCTCAATCTTGTCCTCCGGCGTTACCCACTTCTTCGCCTCGGCGTCAAAGATGTACTGCTTGCCGTCCTCCGCCACGAACGCCTCCACTTTCCTGTACAATCAACATCAGCATCAGCACCAGTATTAGCTATCCCATCTTTCTCCACTACTAACGGTGAAGCAGCCGTCCGCACGCACTCGTCCGCGTAGACCTGGTCCTCCGCCGCCACGTGGCTTTGCTGCTCCAGCAGCTCCTCCTCGCGCGCTTGGTCCTCGTTCGCCTCGCGCAGGAACTCCTTCAGCGCCGCCACCTCGCCTGCCAGTGCACGCACCACACCGCCACGGTTAATTTAAGTCTCTTTCTCTTTCTCTCTCTCTACACACACACACACACACACACACACGTCGCACCCATCGGCTGCCACTCGCTCATGCTCGCGGTCCACACAAGCGTCATGCCGTCCACCTCGCCGTCCAGAAAAAGGGCAAGCAGCTCCTTCGTGGACACCGGTCCGCGCTGCGCTGCGGCGCCGTCCTCACCGCCGCCGTCGGGCATGAAGAACCAGCTCCGGCCCCAGGCGACGCAGTAGTTGGCGAAGGTGTCGACGGCCGCCAGCGCCGTCCATTCGCCGAGGCGCGGCGTCCACACAAACGTCTGCGGCTGCAGCAGCCCGCGGCGCAGCAGCCGCCGCAGCGTCGCGGCCGGCAGCGGGCCCTTCTGCTGTCCCGAGGACGCGTCCGCGTACAGCCAGAGCTCCTCCTTCGCGTCCGCCTGCTGCTCTGCGGCTGGTGCCATTTGTCGCCGATTTTTTGCCAAGTACGAGGCGAAAGCGTTAGTGACGAAACCGAGGGGAAGATGCGGGATCAGATGCGCTGATCCTCTCTGAGGACGTCTGACGCGCAGCGTGGTCAGTTCCAGCGCTGCTGCGGCGGGTACTTTGGCGCCAGCGCGATGGACTTCGTGGAAATCTCGCACGCGCCGCTGGACGCGCAGCGCGCGTCGGCGCTCGTGACGCACCCGAGCGCCGGCGCCATCGCGACGTTCGTGGGCACGACGCGCGACAACTTTGACGGCAAGCGCGTGCTGCGCCTCGAGTACGAGGGCTACGAGCCAATGGCGCGCACCGAGCTGCACAAGATCTGCGCGCAGGTGCGCGCGCGCTGGCCGGGGGTCGTGGGCGTCGCGCTCTTCCACCGCCTCGGCGTCGTCGAGGTGGCGCAGGCGAGCGTGGTCGTCGCCGTGTCGTCGCCGCACCGCGCGGACGCGCTGGAGGCCTGCGCGTTCGCGATCGACACGCTCAAGAGCACGGTGCCGATCTGGAAGAGCGAACAGTACGAGGGCGACGCGCGCGTGTGGAAAGAGAACGTCGAGTGGGCGAATGGCGTCGCGGCGCGGCGCGCGGCCGGAGGGCACAGCGGTGGCGGCTCATGCTGCGCCCCGAAGCGCGTTATGGTGCCGGTAACCAGCGGCGCCAACGACGATGACGTCGGCGACGCCACCAAGTCATAATGCACGTGTCTATACATAGTCGCTACTTCGCAAGTCGCTCCTGTTGAGCACGAGCAGTCCTATACCTCTCGCCGCAGCAATCGATGACAGCCGTAGTGGACGGCATCGAGCCCCTGCGCCTCGCGCTGCGGTATGTCCCGCCGGGGATCGTCGTCGAGTACGCACACATCGCGCGGCGGTCGCACGAGAAGCGACTGTACCACCACGTGATTGATCTGCAGGACGAGCTGAGCAGCAAGCGCCTCGACGTTGACGCCCTCGTCGCCGAACTCGTCGCCGCGCACGCGCATGTCCTCGGTGGCTGCAAGGTGTCGTCTCGGCAGGTACTTCGCTACTCGCGTTGACACGCATCCTTGGATGCTCCCCCAGTAAAGTCACCCCGCTCGATGCATCTGCCTGTAGCTCGCTCGCTTGGTCCGGAAGCTCGCAGATCACCAGCAGACTCGCACGAGTAGCACCACTGCCGCCACTGCTGCTGCTGGTGATACTTCTGCATCTCCGATGCTCCCGCAAGCCGACTACAACCGCGTGTCCGAGACGCAGCTCAAGCAGGTCAAGATGAAGATGGACGTGGTCTTCCAGCAGAACATCGTGCGGCCGGGCGAACAGGGCTACGTGTACGACAAGCAGGTGGCGTTCCGAGCGTCTCAGGAGGCGTCCGACTGGGACGACGACGAGTAGCAAGCAACACGGGAGCACGCGGGCGCCGTACAATACGCAGAGCATGTTAATAGCATGTTACAGAGTTCAAGCCACACACGCGCGTGCATGCGTCCGCAGCAGCAGCAGCAGCAGCAGCTCGTCGTCGTCACCAACGACGAGGTCGAGCGAGCGCAAGCTCCAGCGTCCGCTGCGCGTGGAGAGAGCGGCAACTTCTATCGAGCGGGAAGCAGGTGGGTAGCAGCAGGCAAAACCAGCGGAGAGCTTCGCAGCCCCAAGCCAAGCGCCACCTTCCTTCTTACACGCCCTTCTTGCGCAGCGTGTGAAAGTGCACGAACTTCTTCTTTCGTCGCTTGGCCGCGAGCTTCTTCGCCTCCTTCTTCTTCTGCTTCTTGGCGGCCGCGAGCGCCTCGCTGTTCAGCAGCTCGGCCTCCGTCTCCGCGGGCGTCGCGGCAGCGTCCACGTCCATGTTGACGTCGCCCGTCGCGACCGGCGCTGCCGATGTGCCCATAAGCTTCTTCAGCTGCAGCACGGACTTGCCCTCCACTGCAGCAGAAACATACACACGCGCGAGCGGTCATTCGTCAGCATCCGAACTGCCTACCAGCTGATGCATCGAGAGATGGACGGCAGGTAGCGCGCACCTTGGGACTCGATGGCCTTCTTGAGGTTCTCCTGGATCTTGGCCTCCTGCACCGCCAGGTGCGGCACGCCGATCTTCTTGCGCAGCTCCGTGCGGAACTTGCGCTTGATCTTCGAGCGCAGTCCCTTAGCCATGGTGGACGCGGTGGGTTCGGTGAGGCACGTGAGCTGCGGCGAGGAAGCTGCTGGTGGCCGAAGGAGCTTTTACCAAGTTTGCCGACTCGCTCGAACGTCTCACAGAGTCACTGAGGTAACTGGTGGTGGAAGGCATTTGTCACTTCACGGGGTATACCATGTATACTGCATCCGCATCAGCAGTCGAGTATCGGACGAACTGAGTACCTGTGGCTCATCGCGCTTGCAAGGACTCTGTACGGAGGGTAGGGGATGCTGGTTGTGTTTGCATACTGTTTTTAGAGAATGGCTCGAAGCGCTGTATACGAAACAATATGTACAAAAGCTGCTGCACTGAAGCGAGCCTTCTTTTTATAGATATTGAAGCAACAAGAAACCAATATCCGCCCCGTATACACGATATACATCGTGCTGAAATCTGTACTCAATATCGGACGCTGAAGTACCATTCGATTCGTGCGATCGGCGAGTTCGCAAACGCGAAGTTCTGCAGCATCATGATGAGGTTGTGGGAGGACTTGTGCGGAGCTTGCAGCTCGAGCTGCTGGTGACTGGCGACTGGTGGTGGTGGAGGTGGATGTGGAGGTGGATGTGGAGG
>JAASFZ010000661.1:0-13730 GCA_023334075.1 Globisporangium nunn | reverse complement strand
GCCTCGCATTCGGGTAGAGCTTCCACTTGAGAGTTGAATTGACGGACGGGGCGGGTGGGCGGTCCTGTGAAGTTGGAGGCTCCGGTGGGCGCTCTCTGAGATCGGACACTCGCATCACGAACCAGGAGTTGCTCTCTTCGCACTTTCGTAGGGTTGGAATCGGAAGTTGAGCAGAACGTGCAGCATGCGCTTCGGTCCACCATGGACGACGAGCACCGCCTCGATTTCTCACTCGAACCGCAACGCCGTCGTCACCCTCCTCGATCCTCAAGCCTCATCTTCCGATCCGTGCAGATGCGAGGATATCGGCAGTCTCCAGACCAGTCGTCTCAAAAGAAGTCCCCGCGCCACTCCCCAGCGAGCGAGCGCATGTGGTGTTCTGGTGAGAGAGATCGATGCGAGCGAGCGTGCTCCTATGTCGGGGCAATCCCAGCTCTGGGAGAGCCACTTCCGCGGTGTCAGTCAGTTGCTAGGTCTCTAGTAGTTGTCGGCTTGAAGGGGAACCAATGGTCGAAGTCGATGCCCGCACGCCATAAACCACTCACTTTACGACCACGCACCACAAATCCACACACGCACACACGTGCGAACTATCAAGCTCAAGCTCCTTTAGGTTTTCTGGCAGCCATGAAAATCGGTGTATCCCAGCTGGCGACTTTCGCCACCTGGCCATGTCAAACCACGCGCAATATGGCGCGAGCACTTTGATGGCGAGGACAGGAAGTGGCAGCATCTGGAGGAGAATGGGGGGGAGGAATCCACATCTTTGCTTGAGCTTGAACCGAGCGTCTTGGTGTCTTGAGCGTGCGCATTAGCAACGAGTGAAAGAGCTCACATCTCGGTTTGAGCCGAGAGCTCGTGTCGTGTGTGTGTGTGTCCTGTGGTGAATACGCTGATCAAAATCCACCTAAACTGCCAAATATTTGTACCGTGTCCACTCGAAACATACAATTCTCCAGTCTGTCACTCGACTCACCGCCGCGATTCCAATTTGCCAAAGAGACAAAGCTCTTTTTTTTCTCATACGTATGAAACGCCACCCAACCAGAAGTCGCACCTCTGTTTTTCATTACAAACAGGTTCTACCGCTTTCTGCTTGCTCGAAGTGGATCGATAGCAGCAATATACAGGCATTTTGGACGCGACCTGTCAGCGGCGTGCGCCTATTACGTCGCCAGTAGCTCTTCAGTTCGGAATTTTCAACGTCAGGACAAACGACGAGTTCACTTGCCGCCGCCGATCACGCGAGCGAGCGAGCGAACTAGCGAGTGTCGTCCAGCCGACGTGGAAGCCCTTCCGAGCGGTTCCCCCACTCACCTCTCCGGCGAGTACTAGTACTATCAGCATGCAGGCAGCTGAGCGGCCCTTCCAGAGCGGCGTGCAGGTGTTCATCCCGGCGGCGCTCAACCGGCCGTCGCACACGCTCTACTCCATCTGCATGGTCGTGCAGCCGACGGCGCAGGAGTGGACCGTGAACCGCCGCTACTCGCAGTTCCTCACGCTCAAGAAGGAGCTGCTCGCCGCGCTCACGCAGCCCGTGCGATGTCCCGGCTGCGTCTCATTCCACATCGCGCTCGCCAAGTTCCCGTTCCCGCCCAAGACGCTACTGCGCACGAACGCGGTCGTGCGCCGACGCGTCGCGGCGCTCCAGGACTTCCTCAAGCTGCTCGTCGAGCGCATCTTCAACGACCTCCCCAAATGCGCGCTCTGCGGCGACGAAGCCAAGAAGATGGTGCGCCCTTTCCTCATCCGCGGCGCGCAGCCCATCGGTCCGTCCATCATCTCCAAGATTCACCAGTCGCTCTCGCTCTCGTCCTTCGCGTACGTGCCGCGCACGATCCCCGGGCCTGCGGGCTCGTACCCGCCGTCCAAGAAGAAGCTCGCGCGAGACGACGCTGACGACGATGCTGACAAAAGCGGCAACGACAGTACGAGCAGCGCCAGCAACACCATGAGTAGCGGCAGCAGCCAGTCGGACGACTCGTACGCGTCTCGAGCTGCTCCTGGCTCTCCGTCTGGCGCCAAGAGCGATGTGAGCAGCGACGACGGCGGCTACGGCAAGCGGTACGGCGACGAACGCTGCACGGACTCCAAGGTATCGCTCGACGAGGCAATGAAGAACGTCGTGCTGCCTAAGGGCGTGTCGGCGACGTACGAGGAGGTGCTCATGCGCCTGAGCTCCATGTGGGATGCGTACGAGGACATGGACACCGTGCTGGCGTCGATCCCACCTGAGCGCCGCTCGCAGCGGCTGTCCGCGACCATCGAGTCCGTCGAGGAAGTGACGTTCTGAGCGCGCGAGGGCGCGGCTCCAAGCGACGGGCAAGTGAAGTGAATAGATAGATAGCGTGCGAGGCGCGCGCGAACTCGCTGAATTTTGTTATGAAGCAATCTCCACAACCCACCACACACCACCATCACCACTCCCACCGACTCGGTTCTCCGGGGCTCTGCACGGCGTCACGTCAGGACGTCCCATCCATCCTTCCACTAGAGCGTGCGCGTCTATTTCTTGTCCGGGTCAGCGATGCCCGTCGCGACGATCGAGACGCGGATCTTGCCGTTGAGCGACTCGTCGAACGACGAGCCGAAGATGATGTTCGCGTGTGGGTCGTCGAGTTCCTGCGTTGGTGGCAGCATGAACCCACGCTGAGCCCCACAAGAACCAACCGCGCAATGTAATCCATGCACTTGAGCAATCCTACCTTCGTGACGCGGTCGCCGGCTTCGTCGACCTCAAAGAGCGTCAGGTCCGATCCGCCCGTGATGTTCACCAGCAAGCCCTTGGCATCCTGAGGATGAACAGCACGTTCGTAGTTGAGCGCCTACACTCTAGCATATGCATCACCAACGTTCATTTTGCTCACCTTGATCGAGATGTCGCCCAGCAGCGGGTTCGCGAGCGCGCTCTCTGCGGCGCGCAGCGCTCGGTTCTCGCCCTCGGCCTCGCCGCTGCCCATCATCGCGTTCCCCATGTTCGACATCACCTGAAGCACGACCAGCGACCGTAAGGTGCCATGCATTCATGAGTGGGTGTGGAATACAGCACAACGTTCAGCACAGCACGACATCGCACCGACTGCACGTCCGCGAAGTCGAGGTTGATGAGTCCCGGTGTGACCATCAGGTCCGAGATGTTCTTCACACCGTCCAGCAGCACGTCATCCGCCAGCCTAATTGAACAGTTCAATCGTTCATTAGTAGGACTGGTCAGCCGCTCTATCAAACCGCATAGAGTTCTCCGTTGAGGCGCACCGGAAGGCATCCATGAGCGACGTGCGCTCGGTCGACATGTTGAACAGGTTCTGGTTCGGGATCACGATCATCGTGTCGACGCTCTGCTTGAGCTCCGAGAGCCCGTATTCGGCAAGCTTCGAGCGATTGCTTCCCTCGAACCGGAACGGCTGCCGTGATGACGCAGACACCGTCATCAGCTGAGCTGAATTCTTGTTCTTCATCTGCAGGGCAATGGACGAGCGAGCGAGCGAGAGAGAGAGAGAGAGGGCTGCACCTTCGTGACGACTGCGACCGTGAGAATACCCGCCTCCACCGCCGCCTGCGCGATAACCGGCGCCGCACCTGTGCCGGTGCCTCCGCCCATACCCGCCGTCACGAACATCTGTACAACGTGCATTATGTGAGTGTATCGTATCGTATTGAGAGACTGGAACACTGGTAAGACAGTGAAAAGTACCATGTTGGCGCCCTTGACACGCTCCATGATCTCCTCGATCGCCGCCTCCGCCGCCTCGCGGCTGCAGCACACAGCGCGTCACTCAGACCTTAGCGCTTTGACGCAACACACACACAGTCGCAGACTCAGACTCAGCATTCGCACCCGACGTCCGGGTTCGCGCCGCAGCCGAGGCCGCCCGTGAGGTCCGGACCCATCTGCACGCGGTTGTCCGTGAGCGTCGTGCGCAGGTGCTGCGCGTCCGTGTTGCACACGAGGAACTCGACGCCCTGCAGCCCGCGCGCGATCATGTTGTTCACTGTGGGGACCGACGATGTCAGCCCGGTGACTCTTCTTTCCTTCTCTTTCTTCATCTTACAGCCACACACACACACACACACACACACACAACGCACCGGCGTTACCGCCGGCGCCACCAACACCCACGACCACGATCTTGGGAGCGAACGCCGCCAGATCCGTCACGTCGCGGGTCTGCGAAAGCCACAGCGGCTGCGCCTTGGCCGCCAGCGGCGCCGACTCATGGACAGGCGTCGCGGGTTCAGTAGCCACGTCTGCGACGGAGTCGTCGGCACCCTTGCGCGCCTTCTTGAAGCCCTGCGAGCGCATGACCGCCACCAGTTGTTAGCGCTTTAGTCTGCGGAGACGGGTGCGAGCAGGAAGCGAAAGCACGTGCCATTCGCAGCGCAGCGGCAGCGGCGTCCGTCGCTTCGGTGGAGAACGCGGCGCGCGCCGGCGACGCGCGGAAGAGCCGGGCGGCCGCCGCGCGCACGGGCACGAGCAGCACCATTGCTTCTAATTGATCAAAATGAGTTGTGCGGTCAACGGAATGGGATTATGGGATTTGTTTGTGCGAATAGTGCCCTCATGCTGGAATGTCACACCCGAGTTGGTCGCGAGTTCTGCTGCTGCTGCTGCTGTAGACGCATCTCGTCCACGTTGGCTTTAATGTAGAGCATGACTTCGGCTTCCGAGAGGTCGAGGCGCACGCCGTAGTGGCGCTCGACGAACGTCGAGAACGCGTCGACGTCTGTGCAGAGCAGGCGGCTGGTGTCGGACCACACGATCACATCGCAGATCACGAGGTTCGCCGACATAGGCACGCGAAAGCTGTGAGGTTCGTACGGTCATATGGAGAGAACACGGCGTCAGATGTGACGAGGCGGTACAGCAGCTGCAACGACCAACATCACTTTCACAAGTGTCCGAGAGACACGAGGATTGATGACATCATGGTGAGCAATGTGGTGTCGTTCGTACCCGTACACGCGAGCGAGCTCCGCTGCCTCGCTCGGCCACCGCTCCTGCCTGTGCGGCGTCTTTGAGACCGTGAAGTCTGACAGTGTCGCCGAGAGAATGTCTGTGGCCAGCAAGTGGAAAGAGGAAGCATGAACCTCACTCTCTTCTCTTCCAACTCGACGAATGGACTGGGAATCCGTACCAAGCAGCCGCTCGCAGATCGCATACTCCTCGCTGTTCACGCGGCCGGCGAGACTCATGTGCACCATCGCGCTTGGGCTTGTTCTTCTTCTTGGCGGCGGCGAAGAGACTTCAAGTGTGTGCGTCCGTCGCGTGAGAGCAGAGCAGTAAGCTCGCACACGGAATAAGATCGCGAGGATATCGTCATGCAGATCATCATCATGTTACAACTTTATGTCAAGACTTCCAAGTTCGCTCGTGCTGCGCTCTCCTTTCACTCGCTCTCTCGCCGAGCCTGCTTGGCAGCGAGTCCAACGCGATTGTGCTTCTTGCTCCCCGTCTTGTTGAGCCCACGGTACTTCTTGCGGTCGGTTGGGGACATCCTGTTGGGATCGCGGCAGCCAGCGCCGCCCTCCCAGTGCGACGACGTCACCTTCTTCCTCCCCACCTCGTTGCCGCACGCGCACTCCTTGATCGCGCTCGACTGCTCCTTTGAGCAGAGCCCGCAGATCATGCGGCTCGCGATCTTGCCCGTGTTGGCTTCGGCGCAGTCGCTCCTGTCGTGGCAGACGTCGCACGGGAACGCCTTCCCGCAACACTGGAAGCGGAACCAGCGGTACGAGTGCCGGTAGTGCTCGCACGCGCCCTTGTTCGGCAGCGGCTGGCCGAGCACAAAGTTCTCCACGATCCGCTTCGGCGCGCTCTTCTTTGCTGTCGGAGACGATGTCGACGACGGTGCGTTTTTCTTGCTGCTCGTCTTGCCTCCACTCTCCGTCGAGAACTGGCCGACGACGTACCGCTTCGTCATCAGTGCGAGCTTCGTGTGGCACGAAAAGCACGCGTGCTCTGAGCGCCGCGTCGGGGTCACGCTCGGAAACAGCACCTCGTTCCCACACTCTAAGCATGTCGCAAGCAGGTCGCTCGGCACCACGTCCACGATGGCGCAGTTCTCGTTGGTGTCGACGTACGCCACCACGGAGCTGCTTGTGTGGGCGAACACTGGCCGCAGGTGCACGAGATGAAGCACGCTGCACCGTGGACACCACTTGCGGATGCTCGGAGCGTCAAGCGCCAGGCTGGCGTCGAGCTTGAGCGGGCAGTTCGTGCACTGCACTTGGCACACGAGCCGATGCGGCACAAGCGTTCCAATCTGGTGCAGGAAGAGCTCGTCGAGGCGGATCTGCGCTCCCTTCTGCTCTGGCTCGGTCTGGATCGCCGTGCGAGTCTCCACAGGAATGATGCGCTTGTCAGTGACTCGGCTGTCTGCGCTGCCGCCATCCTCCACCGACTTGTTGTTTTCGTGGGTGCTCTCGCCAGCGGAAGGCTGCTCGTCACGCACCAACTGGCACAGCTTCTTGAAGCGATCGATACACTCGTTGAGGGACTTGCCGTCGATCTCGCTCGCAATGCTGAGCCACCGAATCTTCTTGTCGAGCGTCGCAGGGTACTTCTTGAGAGCGTTGTCGAGCGCCTTTTGCTGCGCTTCGGACCAGTCGTCGCTCGAAGGTGGGGCGATGGATGAAGGATCTGCAGGCTTTTGTGCGTCACTAGTGGGTTGCTGTGAAGTGGACTCGAGCGGAGTTGGTGCTTTCAGTACCTTGATCACGATCCCCTTCGGCTTCTCAGGCTGTTGCGACGCACTCGAGACAGCGTCTTTCGATTCCTTCTCGTGCAGGAACTTGCACTTCTCGCCTTCGCGACAAGTGTCGTTTGCAAAGAACTTGCACACGCGCGGCTTCTTTGCCTTCCTCGCCTTCTTTGCCTTCTCGACCGGAGAAGGGTTGCTGATTTTGTCCTCTTTCTGTGCCGGCTTCGTCTTGCGGCTCGTGGGGTTTGGCGTCGAAGCAGCGTCGCCTTGAAGCGCTGGCGATGTGGCATTGCTCGCCTCATCTGGCGCTAGAGTCCCAGCTGCTTCTAAATCCTGCTCATCGTGCGTCTTCTGCTCCTTGACGCGGATGGCATGGGAGAACTTGCATTGCTCGCCGCTCTTGCAGGACTGTCGGAGGAAGAATTTGCACAGTGTCGTGCTCGGGTCTTTCTTCTTTCTGGTTGTCTTCCTCTTGTCCTTTTTCGCCGCTTGCTCCGGCGTCACTGCTGGCTCGACCGACTCGTCTGGTGGTGCGATGACCACTTCCGAGCTCTCGTCGATTGCAGCATTCGCTTCCTCCACCTTGTTTGTCTGCTTTCCTTCTCGTTCGTCATTCTCTCTGCTGTCGTCGCTCTTCGCATCCGCCGCCATCATGAGCGGGTAAAAGTTGTTGTCGAGCCACGTGAGCAGTTTGCGCAACGAGAGCGTGCCGCGCAGCTCGCGCGCGCGGGTCTTGAGTGCATCGTCGATCGCGCGGAACTGGTGTGCGGAGAGCCGGCTGCGGAAGCCCGCGAGGTCAAGCGCCGGCTCACGCTCGGGGTAATCGGCCGGCAGCTCGAGTTGCAGCTCCGTCTCGCCGGCGAACGTGGGCGGCAGGTCTGGGTCTGTTAGACGCATGAAGAGGCGTGCAAATGTGCTTTTGCTGCTGCTGCTGGCGGTCGGTGGGAGTTCGTCGTCCGGCGTCAGCAGCCGCGCGTGGTAGCGACGCTGCAGTGCGAGCCACTCGCTCTGCGCTGTTACACCGCCCGTCGCCATGCTCAATGCCGAAGTCGATGATGAAGTGACGGTACTGATGGTGGACTTGATCGCCAGAAGGCAAGTTCGGGAATGGCTTCGAAGGTGTGTTGGTACTCCTGCTTGGTTTGGGTTTCCAAACCAAGCGAAATACACAAAGAAGCGAATCCCTCGTTTTTTTCTCGCTCACCACGCCGATCCTTCTCGGAATGTTCGGTCGGACCATAGTGAAGCTAAGATGTTTTTGAAGCATAGTGAAATCGAGAGCGCAGGTGACCAGCACTCGCCGATTTGCTCGCAATCACTCTTCGTTTGTGCTTGGTGATGTGAAAGTGCAGTGATACACACCAACGACTTCAACTTTGGCATCGGCTTTTCAGCTTTGCTGCATGCAACTGGCATGTGATCGCATCGAGTAAACTTCACACCTTCGCGAGAGACCTTAGATACTTGCTCGCGCTTACATGTTACTTCAAGCCTCGAGACGTAGCCGAGAGATGAATGTATTGATGTTGTCCTACCGCTTTGGTCAGCACGACTGCGCTCCAGTGCTTGCTTCCTACCGAGCATGAGTGTCACTGCCGATCGCCGTCCTGCCTTCGAGCGGTCGACCGTATTTGCTACTCCCGCTCAAATCGCTTGCTCGTTCGTTCACTTCCCATCACTTCCCATCCGCTTCTGTGTAGAGCGCAGCTTAGTCGATCTTGATCGATGCGTAGATCTTGCGCGTGAACCAGAGGCACGCAAAGTAGCCAATGGTGCCCGTGAGGAAGAAGAACGTGATCGAGATCATCGCCATGTAGCCAAAGTAGAGCAGCCCCGAGACGAACGCCGTGATGTTGAGCTTCGTGAAGAAGTAGAGGAACGAGTAGAGGAAGAGGTACAGCGCCGCCGACCCGGACGTGAGGAACGCGCGCCACCACCAGCGGTAGTCCTCCGCGCACAGCTGGAAGTAGCACATCACGACCGTCACCTCCGCGCACGTCGCCACGAGGATCAGCAGCACGATGAAGAGGAAGCCGAAGACGTAGTAGATCTGGTGCAGCCACAGCGCCGACATGATGAAGAACAGCTCGATGAACACGGCGCCGAACGGCAGGATGCCGCCCACGAGGATGCTGAACGGCGACGACAGGTACCACACTTGCTCCGGGATCTGGCGCGCGATCTGGTTCGTGCGCACTGGGTGATCCACCACCGGCGCCTTGAAGCCAAAGTAGCTCCCGAGGAACACGAGCGGCACCGAGATGCCGAACCAGAGCACGAGCAGCGCAAAAAGCGTGCCGAACGGCACCGCCTGCGACGATGCCTTGCCCCACAAAAACAGGTTCAGCACGAAGAAGATGCCGAAGAGCAGGCCCGGGTACAGCACCGCCGTGAGGACCGTGTTGAGCTTCCAGTCCTTGCCGCTGAACATCTTGTACGTGCGCGACGAGTAGTACCCGGCGAAGCTCCCCATGAACACGAAGAGCAGCAGGAACGTCGTGAGCAGCGAGCCGCGGTTCGCCGGCGACAGCAGCCCCAGCAGCGCGATCACCATCGTCGTCGCGCTCATTGCGCACACCTGCACGCCCGTGCCGACAAAGACCGAGAAGAGCATGGGCGAGAATTGCGGCGGGCGGAAGACGTCACCGTGCACAAGCTTCCAGCCGCTCTCCTCCTGCGCCTCCTCGGTCGTCTGCACCTCGTTGTAGCGCGCGATGTCGCGGTGCAGCGTGCGCAGCATGATCATCGCGATCATGCCGGTGAGGAAGAGCACGATCATGAGCGAGTTGATGATCGAGAACCAGTGGATCTGGTCGTTCGAGCTCTTGGAGCTGATGATGCGGTCCCAGCGCTCCTCCCACGGGATGTCCGACTTGACGTACTGCACGTCGTACGTGAAGAGCACCTTCGTCTTGCCCTCCGGGTTGAGGTACATGTAGTTGTCCTGCGCGACCTCCTCAATGTTGACAAACTTGCCGCACGTCTCCGACTCGAGCTCCTGCCCGCCCTTCGGGTCGTTCTCGTACTTGTGGTTGATCGACGTCGGCACGACCTCGAAGCCCACAACGCGCCACTTGGAGACGCCCCCGGGCTCCTCCGCCGCGTACGGGTCGGCGTTCACGGACACGACGATGCGCACGTGGTTGTAGAGCAGATACTTGCCGTTCTCGTCCACCTCGCCGACTGGGAAGCCGCGCTTGTAGGCGCCTGCGTCCGGGCTGTCGGCCGGGTCGCGGTAGAGCACCGGGAGGTTGTCGATGATCCACTGCACGTAGTACTCGTCGCGGATCATGTCGATGAACTTCTGCGTCTGCTCAGGCGCGTACGTGACCGGTTCGCAGAGCACCTGGCAGCGCGCGTCGCGCTGCATCTGCAGCGAGTAGAGCGAGTCCATGATGGCGTCGCCCGCCATGATCTCGCCGAGGTTCTCCTGCTGCTCGTGGGTCTTCATGGGCTTGCAGAACGGCAGGTAGTAGTACTCGTACGGCACCAGCGTCTTGGTCGACGTCACCTTGTTCACGTTGAGCTGCAGCGCCTCGCCCTCCGCCCACGACTCGGGCGCCACGCCCGGCACGTAGAACGCGGCGCGGACTGGCGCCGCTGCGAGCGCGACGAGCGCCGCTGCGCACGTGGCCGCCCAGGTGCGCATGGATGGGGTGGGGAGAAGGAGGGGGAAGAAGAGGGGACAGAGAGGAAGAGCAAGGGAGCGCGCTCGCCACAGCCGCCTTCGATGTCTATGTGCGCGCGCGGTCCAGAGCGACGGGAGGAATGGAAAAAAAACAGCGTGTGGAGCAAAAAATAGCTGACTTGGAAAATGTATGGAGAGGAAGAGGGACTATATTTAGAGTGGATGCGGTAAAGTACGAGCGTGGGATCTGAAATCCACATTCCCTACTAAGTCCGATATGACACTGGGTTGGTAGATCTTTGGCAATCGAAGAAAACGTCGTGAACAGCATACTTGTTTGCAGTGCCGACGCTCACAACACGAGCTTGATAGAGCACCGAGCACGAGCAAAGGCAAAACTGAAGATAGGGGAGTCCAACGTCCCAGTCGAAGCCAAGTGCATTCGTTCTTTAGTGCATCGAGACTTTGTTGTTGGCGACGTTGGGTTTCATTTCTCGAGATCTCGGCCTTCAGTTGAACTTGATATGACACGCTTGCGCTCGGCAAAGTGCTCGATACTACCCGGTAGCTCAAGCAATTGTATGCCGAGTGCGACAGATTGGATTCGTGCATCTCGCCGAACTCAACAGGAGGTTGACGATGAAGACACCGTGTGTGTGATGACGAGGCACGTACTCGATCATCAGGTGCCAGAAGTGCACAAGGTCTTGCGAAAAGAGCTGCTCCCACGATACCGCTTTGCATCTGTTCGTGATCTATCAACTCCGGATCTCCCTCATCGAGGTAGAATTGCCTTCCGGTCGCAAACACCGTTGGAGTTGGACTCGAATGCATTGATAGGATAGTGTTCTAGGACTGTACACTCGCATCAAGCGTGACACCAATCTCTGTGGCACTCAATGGCGGCTGTAAGACTGCGAGCAGTCCAGCGCTGACGGATGTATTCAATGAATCACACTACACAAGCAAGAAAATGTTCCCATCGGCGATCTCGAGTCGTCACTCGCAACGGCGAGCGACACCATGACAGAGAATGTGAAAAACTGGCTGATTGGTAGCGGTAGCATCGCAATAACATCGGCAGCAACGTTGCTGTTCTGGAGTCAAGCGTGCCGATGGACCTTATGAGCTTGCAATAAAATGTCGGTAGTTAGTCAATCTGACGGTTGGTTTGGAGCGGGTGAGATCATGACGACGACAACGCGACTGAAAGCATCGAGTTCCAGTGCCATCAGTCAGTTGACTCTTGATGTTGAGTACGTCGGTGCTGTATCTTGCACCCAGCGGAATCTCGAGCAGTAGCAGCTCCCCACTTTCAAACTTGACGACAACTTGCAGCAAACACTCGGCATCCAGTAGCACGCAACGGACGATGGAACTCGAGCCTCTCACGAGTGCAGCCGTCGTGTTCCGGTGCCGTGGTCTCCAGCCTCGAGAAAGTAACGCGAACATTGGTTGGGAGGCGCTGCCGCACATCGCGGCGCTCGTGAGTGCGTTCCTGGAAGGCACAAGGTCCAAGCATCGAACGATTGCCATTGTATGCAAAAGGGGCTTCGGACTGCGAATTCTCAAGCGATTCGCGGTGCAGGAGGCGAACGAGATGGTATCAGGTTCAAAGCCAACAATGGACCCGTTCCACCGCGCGTCCCTGGCGTCCAAGGCGATAATCGCAACGACCCGCAGAGCCGATGACGTGGGCGTTGTTCGATGGATCTGCTCCGAGTACTGTCCTAGCGTGGTCCCGGTGGAGGCGATGGGTGCGGCGGCGCAATTCGGGCGACTGGGCGTGATGCAGTGGCTGTGTGCAAGATACCCAAGCATGAAGCCGAACAGGTTCGTCGCAGATAAAGCGATCGAAGGAGGGCAGCTTGAGATGCTGCAGTGGATCTTTTCGCAGTTTAATATCTCGTTCAACGATGACGATTGTCACCTGCAGACTGCTGCCGCAATGTACGGGCACCTCAAGATTGTGCAATGGTTTTATGAACGCGAGTGCGAGCTCCAAGAGACTGGTCAGTCAGAGAAACGATGGGGTTCGGTAGCTCTGGAAGCAGCGCTCGAATACAACCACCTGGAAATCGCTAGGTTTCTCGTGGACCGCGGGTACCGGATCGATTCTCTGGGATATCGTTTTGTCAATCAGGCATGCGCGAGGTCCAACAACTTGAAGACGATCATGTGGCTGAGCGCGCAAGAGTTCGCCAAAGACAATTTCAACTGGATGCGCGAGGCTGCAGCTGCCGGGAACTTGCATATCGTCCAATGGATCCACGAGAATCTCGCCTGGAAAAGGTGCGGAGTTAGCGCGATGGACAGAGCAGCAAGCGAAGGTCACCTCGCGGTTGTGCAGTGGTTGCATGCGAATCGGACGGAGGGATGCACGGTGAAGGCAATGGACGGCGCGGCGAGCGGCGGTCACCTCGCCGTTGTGCAGTGGCTTCACGCAAACCGAACGGAGGGATGCACATATGATGCTATGGACGGCGCGGCTGAGCATGGCCACCTCGAGACTGTGCGCTGGCTGCATGATCACCGACGCGAAGGCTGTACATCTCTAGCGATGGATGGTGCAGCGTCGAACGGCCACCTTAAGGTCGTGCAGTGGCTACATGCTAACACCACCGAGGGATGCACGACCATGGCAATGGATGAAGCAGCAACAGGAGGCCATCTCGAGACCGTGAAGTGGCTGCACCAGAATCGATCTGAAGGGTGCACAACCATTGCAATGGATGAAGCGGCGAAGTATGGTCATCTTGATGTCGTGAAGTGGCTGCATGAGAACCGGACGGAGGGCTGTACGACCGACGCGATGGATAACGCCAAAACGCTTCGTGTACTGAAGTGGCTTCAAGAGCATCGATGGGAAGGGTGCACGAGTGAAGCCGCGAGTGAAGCCGCGAGTGAAGCAGACATTGAGAGGCTCGTGTTCTTGAAAGAGATGGACCTGGATGGATTCACTGACGTCGTCGGGGAAGATGCCATTGCGTTCAACAAGTTCGAGACCGTTCAGTGGTTGCGTGCGAACTATCCAGATGACCCGATGGCTTCGGAAGATGCTCTCAAAGAGTACGTAACGAACTGGGACATCTGGACGATGTTCCTCCAGTTCGAATCTGGCCAACAGCTGGGCTGATAGATACTATGGGCTGTTCACTAAAAGGTGGGTTTGAGATTCACAACCTCATTTGTTTTCAACGTCAACAGTCTTTGGTCGCAAACACACAATTGAGAATATGGATGAATATCATCAATTGGCCGACACCTAAATTATAGCTTGATTTCAGTATGCCAATTTTCGTACTTTATCGAGTAAATACATTGGTATAGCCAATGAGACGGCCCTGTCGAAGCGGTACGGCCAATCGAAGCCCTAGGGTTAGGTTAAATCAGTCAAGTTC
>JAASFZ010000660.1:0-13750 GCA_023334075.1 Globisporangium nunn | reverse complement strand
GGAAGGCGCCAAGTGTGACTAGCCTTTTCGTAATTACGCGGATAGGAATCCTGCATTGCTGAGTTATGTCTGATAACCAGCAAGTGTAACCCCGTTACATCCTCGATCATAAACGCAGCGCAGTAGTACGCGGCGTTGCGCGGCGTCGTCGGAAGCGGCAGCGCTTCTCTCTCCATGCTTCTTGTTCGTTACTGAGGGCGATTTTATCTCAGAGATCGCTATGTTATCATTTGTATACCATACAAAAGTGACGATATCTGGATACAAAATAGTACACTCGGAGCCCACTTGATTCGTACCCTGCAAAGAGGGTATGCTCGAAGAGAGGGCAAAACGGGTGGTGGATTTAGAAACTCGATTTAAGCCGATTTGAGTCAATCTAAATTTGCGCGCACCGAACCGAACCGAACCGAATTGTACCGGTCCATTTGGCTGATCCGCTCACGTCTTCACGTCCAGCATTACTGCAGCCAAGCCAAATGGTCCGCTCGGAGCAGTTCACGTCCGACAAGGGGCTCGGGAAGGTGGCGCTCGCGGCCTTCGGGCTCGGCGTCGCGCTCGCGCTGCACGCGGCGCTGCTGGCGCTCGCGCTCTGGGGGCCGCCGGCGGCCTCGGCGCGCGGCGCGTGCGTGGCGCTCTGGAGCCTCTACGTCATCGCGCTCTGCGTTTTCCACTTTTCCGAGTTTTTGGTCACGGCGGCGTTCCGGCCGGCGACCGTGAGCTACGAGTGTACGTGGACGCGCGCTGGCGCTGCTCGTACCAAGGCCTCTGCTGACGCGTGAGCGCTATGCACTTCCGTGGCAGCGTTCCTGCTCAACCACAGCCGCGAGTACCATCTGGCGCTGTTGCTGAGCGCCGTCGAGTTCTGGATCGAGTTCGCGCTCGTGCCCGAGTGGAAGCTGCACCCGGGCGTGCTGCCCGCGGGTGTGGCGCTCGTGGGCGTCGGCCAGGCGCTGCGCGTGGCCGCCATGTGGACCGCGGCCGCCAACTTCTCGCACCGCATCGAGTACCAGAAGCGCCAGGAGCACGTGCTCGTCACGCACGGCGTCTACCGCTTCGTGCGCCACCCGTCGTACATGGGCTGGTTCCTCTGGACGGTCGGCAGCCAGGTGCTGCTGGGGAACCCGGTCTGCGGCATCGGCTACTCGATCGTCTCCTGGGGCTTCTTCCGAGACCGCATCCCGTGCGTTGGCTGGCAGGGGGCGGAGGTGGTGATGGTGACACGGACTCACGCTTGTGTATGGAGCTCACAGATACGAGGAGCACCTGCTCATGGGCTTCTTCCCGGACGAGTACCCAAAGTACCGCGCGCGCACGATTAGCGGCATCCCGTTCGTGTAGACTGAGCGAGCGTCCTGCTAGTAGTAAGCCTAATCTGTTGATTCCTGCGCGACTGTCTACCTCCGCTTCTTCTTCTTCTTCGCGTGGCTCCTGCTGTCCGCGCCGCTGCTGCTGCTGCTAGTGCTGCCAGAACCAACGGGAGATTCTCGCGACGGCTTGGGGATCAGCGGCGGCGGCTCCAGCCCGCCTTGAACTACCGTCACTCGCACGCACGCAGAGGACCGTCAGTGCATCCTCGTCGCTGCACGTAACACACTCCCGGTCACGTACCATAACGATAGTCCACGGAGCTCTGCGCCCCGCGCGCGCTCCAGTGCGCGTGTCGCCGCGCGATGTGAGACGCGTCGTGGTACTCGATGTCCGCGACGAGCAGGCGCTTGCGGCGCAGCTCGCGCTCGTACATAGCAAGCACGTTCTCCATCCACTCGCCCTGCTGCGCGAGGAACAGCGCGCTGTGACCGCCACCGTCGTCGCTGGCGACCAGCTCGTCCTGCAGCTCTGCGTGCTCCGTCACGAACGTCTTGAGGCGGCGCAGCACGTCGGCGAACTCGCGCACGATGTCGCGCAGGAACGCCATGCTCTTCTCCAGCGCGCCGAAGTGCTTGCGCAGCAGCAGCGTCTGCGCGTCGGCGCAGGCGCTCAGGACGCCCATGATGCCGCCATCGCCAGTTCCGCCATCCGCCGCTACCGACGCCGGCGCCGAGATGCTGCTGCTGCTGCTGGGGGAGTCGGCGAGCAGCAGCGGCAGTCGATCGGAGACGTTCGCGAGCGACGAGAGGACCTGCTCGCCCTCGCGCTCGAGGCGGCGGCAGCGCTCGAGCTGCGGAGAGCGCGTCAGTGCGCTGGAAGTGAGAGGCGGAGGCGCCAGTGAGCCAGAGAGAGCGCGCTGACCTCCGCGACGAAGAGCTTGTGCGCCTTGAGCGCCTTCTTGAGCGCCATCGCTGCCACCTCACGGGCTCACTCGGTTGATTGGCAGCCCAAGAAAGTACGACTGCGTCTGCCTCTCATATCGCGTGGCTGGCACTGCGTAAAGTGAATAGCTAGCTACGCCATAGCACCGAAGTACCTGCGAATGATACAAGAAGGCTCCCAATCGCGTCTTCGCAGTACGCCCGTTCGTGTCCTCCACACACTTCCAAAAGCACCTCCGAGCGCGCAGCCATGGGCGACTCGCAGAACTGGGCGGCGTTCGACGAGCAGCAGCAGGCGCCGCCGTCCGCGCGCAGTCGGCGGCGCGCCAAGCAGCAGCAGAAGGACCAGCAGGACGCGCAGGACCAGACGAGGCAGGAGCCCGGCGTGCTCGCCAGCCTGCGCACCGTGAACCCGCTCGCGCTGCGCAACAAGCTCATGTTCGGCGGCCTCGTGGGCTTCTGCACGGGCGCGACGTTCGGCGGCAGTGCGTCTCGCTAGCCGCTGGTAGTACTGACTGTGTGGCGGTGGCATCGCGCTGACAACTCCGCCGCTGCGCTCGCAGTCGACGCTGCCAAGCTCTACCACCGACAGCACGGACGACTGGCACTTGCCAGCGCCAGTGTCGTCGCGCGCGGCGCCGCGATCTCCGGCGGGAGCTTTGCTGGGTGGGTCCGGAGAATGAGATGCTGACGTGCTGCGTCGGAGGCAGGCGACTGACATTGACCGCCCTGACGTGCTGGCTGCGTCGGCGGAGCAGGTTCTTCTTCGGATACCAGGGCGTGAAGACGCTGCTCGAGGTGCAGCGAGGAGAGGAGGATCTCGTGAACGTGGGCGTCGCGACGGTCGTTGCGGCACTGCCGTTCGTGGGCTCGACGGTCATGCGGCAGAACGCGCCGTACGCGCTCATGCTCGTGGCGCTCGACCACTTCCACGAGGCGCTGAACGAGCACCGCAAGTGAGCAGGCGCCTTCGTCCAGTGCCTTGAGCGCTGCACGTGCGTTGATCTGATACAATTCGTTCCTGCGTACCCCTCCATCCATCCATCCATCCATCCACATATCCGCACATGCACGCATGCACACATGGACGCATACACGCAGGCATGGTCGCTGCAGCGCCTGCACACTTGGGCGGCGTGTTTCGCGCATAACGGATCTAAGCGGAGACGCAAGCTACTCTGGTCTCACTTTGCGACTTGGGCACGAAGCATGAGCAGCTCGCAGACGGTGCTGCTCCCGCCGCTCGCGCTCGCGGGGCTCGACCCCACGCGCGCCAAGGACGACGACGACGACGCCGAGTACGAGGAGCTCATCCCGCCCGAGAACTTCGCGATGATCGAGAAGGGCCTCTACCGCAGTGCGTGCGGCTCTCTCCTCGCGACGAGGCGTGGCGAGAGGCTCGCTTATTTATGCCCGCTTACTCACGCGCAGCGCTCTGTCCACCTTGTGCACGCGCTGCGGCCAGGCGGGTTCCCCAAGAAGAAGAACTTTGCGTTCCTGAAAAAGTGTCTCGGGCTGCGCTCGATCCTCACGCTCGTGCTCGAGGACTACCCGCTCGCGAACAGCGAGTTCAACCGCATGCACAACATCAAGCTGCTGCAGTTCGGCGTCCCGGGCAACAAGGTGCTTTACGCTTGGAGCGGGAGGCGGTGGCAGCAGCAGTGAGGCTGGGACGCCAACAACTCATGTGGTCACCTGCTGCTGCTGCTGCTGCTGGTAGGAACCGTTCGTGGACATCCCGGAGGACGGCATCGTCGCGGCGCTCAAAGCCGTGCTCGACAAGCGCAACCACCCGATGCTCATCCACTGCAACAAGGGCAAGGTGCGGTCACGCCATATCTCTTTGCTACGCGCCTGCAGACAACTCACAGTGTCGCTCCTGCTTGGTCGACAGCACCGCACGGGATGCCTCGTCGGCTCGCTGCGCAAGGTGCAGAAGTGGGCGTTCAGCTCCATCTTCGACGAGTACATCCGCTTCTCGGCGCCCAAGCCTCGCATGATGGACCAGCAGGTGCGGCTTCGTCCTGCTCCGCTCTACACCCAGCTGACGAACAAACTCCTCACATGTATGTATGCGTATGGATGGCTGTCGCAGTTCATCGAACTATTTAAGACCGAGCGCGTCGAGCTCGAGAACAATGAGCACGCGCCGAACTGGCCGGGCTTGTAGAACGCGCGAGCACGAGCAGCAGCAGGAGGCAGCTCCGCAGCGTGGGGTCCGGATGAGAGCCAATACAGCAACATAGTGACTCGCGCAGACCTTAGAGCTTGGCGGGCGCGGCGCTGTCCTGTGCGAAGAGCTGCTGCATCTCCACGAGGCTCTCCTCGAGCAGGTGGCCGATGCGCGCCGCCCAGTTGCCGTGCTGGCGGCACGCGATGTTGAACTGCACCGAACGGTCCTTGATGCTGTAGGCGATGCCGAGTCCCTCCGGCACGACCTCCCCCCAGCCCCAGCCGTCGAACAGCTCGTTCGTGAGGTGGCTCGTCGAGATGCGCCAGTAGCGCGACGTCGTCATCGCCGGGTCCTCGAAGAACGGCACTTTCTCGTCAGGTCGCACGAGGTTGCGCAGCCCGAGCAGGTGGCGGTCGACACCGAGCCCCTGACCCGCGCGCTTCATGTACTGCACGTGGTAGCGTGCGGCGTCCAGCAGCAGCTGCTTCTTCGCGTCTGCGCTGGCGCCGCCACCGCTCGCGTCGACCATCGCGGTCGTGAAGGCCGCGCTCTTGTATGAGCAGCTGCGCGTGGTCTCCGTGCGTCCGTGCAGGAAGATACGCGTCTGCGACGCCTCGTATGTCGGCACGCTGATGCCGAAGAGCTTGCGGTACGCCAGCTGGATCGCCAGCTGCACGAACGCGTCCGGGCTGCACCGGAAGCCCTTGATCGCGCGCGCACCGTAGCCGTAGAACGTCTGCACGTGCAGATCGTGCGCGGCCACGGTCGCGTCGAACGTCTTCTCGGCCGCTGCGATGGCCGCGAGCGTCGCGCGGCTGAAGCGGAACGTGATCTGCGCGGGCGCCGGCAGCGCGTTGAGCTCCGCGGTCGTGAAGTCGCGGCGGCCGAGGTCGAGCTGTCCGCGCTGCAGCCGCCCGACCACAAAGTCCGCGTAGCGCGCCATGGGCATGCCGTCGAGCATCGAGTGCTCGCCGAGTAGCCCAGCCTTGCCGTTCTCGAAGACCGCGAGCTGCACGCACTTGTCGAAGAAGCGGTTGCGGCCGTCGCCGTGCCAGAGTGCCGCTGCCACCTCCGTGCGCGACACGGGCGCACAGTCGTCGAGGTTCACGATCACGACCGCGCTCTCGATCTGGCGCAGCGCCGCCTCGTTGCCGCAGCGCAGCAGCTCCTCGCGCGCGTCGGCCCACACGTCGCGGTCCTCGGCCGAGAGCGCACCAACCGCCGACTCCTTGGCGCCGGCGCCGTCGACGATGCGCTGCAACTGGTGGCAGAGTTGCACGAAGCTGAGCGGCGCGCGCGTCGCCGGGTCGAGCAGCTCGAGCGTGAAGAACTTGTTGTGTCGCATGACCACCGCGTGGTTGTGGCGCGCCGGGTCGAAGATGCGGTACGTGTCGCTCCCGCGGTGTGGCACGCGGCAGGCGTTGAACATGTACTTGTACGCGGTCGCGCACACGGGCGTCTTGGCGGCGCCGAGCAGCTCCGGCGCCAGCTCGCCGCTCACCAGCAGCTCGCGGAACGCCAGCGTGCCGCGCAGCAGCGCCGCCGCGCGGCCGACGTTGCTGCGCTGCTCGGCGTGCACGCTGTCGGCGAAGTGGAAGAAGTAGCTGACGTTGAAGACCACGGGGTCGCGCACGCGCAGGTACCCGTCCGTGTTCCACCACTCGGCCAGGTAGCTCGAGTCCTGGCGCTCGGCCGCGCGCTGCTCGAGGCGGCGCTGCAGCTCGCGCCCGAGGCCGCCGGGCGCCAGGAACTCGGTCGCCAGCTGGCGCGAGCGCGCGAGCGCCGCCGCGTCGCTGAGCGGCCGCAGGGACTCGAGGTAGAGCGCGACCGTCTCCTCGAGTGGCGGCACTGGCAGTCGCGGCAGCTCGCGCTGGTGGCGGTAGAGCGGCTGCGACGCCACCTCGAGGTCGCTCTCGTTGCGGTAGTCGCCCGCGCACTCGCGGAAGCCGGCAGGGCCGTAGGCGCTCATACTTGGGTGGGGCGAAGGCGGCGTGTGCGGCAGGCGCGGCGGATTCGAGACTGGGACCGAAGAGCCTTGAAGCTGCCAGCTGCGACTGTTTACATGACACAGTGCGAGTCACGGGGTGGGAATGTGGACCACACGAACGTGAAATGGGTTGCCAAGCGCAACAGCTGCAGCAGGAACAGCACTGAAAAAGGGACGCGGATCGGTGTTGGACCATGCACAAACACATATGCTGCTACTGGAGCTGCTCGCGTGGACGGCGACAGCGAACTGCTTCGCGGTCGATGAAGGTCTTCTGGCGATGTGAAGTCTGAGGTTTTTCGCGGCCTGAAAGGACACTCACGGTTCGACGCGCGAACGCATGGTCTCGCAGTACGACGCTTCTACGACGCATCGGCGCGATTGAGTCGTACTGGCGACGCAGGCGGACGCTCCGGTACTTGTTTTCGGGCTCGCCGAGATTGTCGATCAGCTCCTGGAGACTGCTGATGACTACATCCAGTGGAATGCGTTCCGACGGGGTCTTTTTGCACATCTCCGAAGCTAGCCCCCACATCTCGCGGTATCGTTCTTCCTCGCACGGTGGCAGATCTCCAGCTTCGATATTGTCCAGTAGCTCCGATTCGTCGATCTCTCCCCATGGCAGACCCAACGCGATCGCCTCCAGCAGACACATTCCGAGCGCAAACACGTCGGACGCAAATTTCACGTCTTCTTCTCCACGAGCTAGAAACTCGGGTGCCATCCACTGAAGCGAGTGCGACGAAGACGACGACATGTCAACCACTGGTCCTCCTTGTACGGCACATACGGCGCTTCGGACATCATCAAAGCCAAAGTCTGTCAGTTTCGCTCGCCCGTCGCCCGTCACGACGATGTTCGCACACTTCAGATGACCATGGATGATCCCGCGTCTGTGCAGATACTGCAAAGCCTCCGCTGCGTCGACGAACTTCTCCAGCATCAGCCTCAGATAATTGTCCGACTCCTGTTGGTGTTTGAGATAGTCCAGCAGATTGCCATGATCGGCAGGCTCGAGCACCAGAAACGCTCGACGACTGACGTGGCATGCTCCCAGCAGCTTGGCGATATGCGGATGGCAGGGACCAGAGCTGCGATCTCTGCTGTTGCGCTCGCTTTCAGCACTCCTGTCCTCGAATTCATGCGAGAGGTTGTACCACACACGCACATCGCAGAAAAATGCTCTGTCAGATCGTGCACCTCCCAGCCCGAACATCTTCAGCTCCTTGACAGCTACAGGCTCAGCTAGCTGCAGATCTCGAGAATGGCTTTCCTGGTGCATTTGTCCGAGATGCACAGAGCCGAGCGATCCATCTCCGACACGTCGCTCTGGCTGCCAGTCGACCATGTACGACGGAACGAACCATTTCGGCATATCCACCGCAGCGATCTCGATCTGAGAGTACTTCGATGCCTTTTCGAGCGCAGTCTTGAGGATCTCTCTCCGCCATGTCATTGCTGCTGTCTCCTCATTTGCTTCGCTGGTGAGCAAGTCGAGCTCGTACTTGAGGCAAGTGAGTGCTTCGAGCTGCGAGGGTCTGTCCGGTAGCACACCCGACACGTCTCGTGTCTCCTGCAGCGCAAAAGCGAGTCGCTCGTCGCGGATCGCCACGAGTTTTTCCCAGTCCTTGACCAATAGGCTTCTGGCGTTGTCGCCAACACTGCTGTCGCTGTCGTCTCCTTCTCGCGTTGCTGTCGAGCTTTCGTCAACAGCAACTACAGCGACATCCGAACCCAGACGAGGTCCTGCTTTGAGCTCGTGTTCGATGTCTTCGAGATCACGGAGCATTCTCTCCAGGTGCGTCAGCACGTGACGGCTCCTCGCGATCGCGACGAACACGGTGCGCGGTTGCGAGAGGCTTCTGCACAGCGAAAGCAGCTGTGTCACCACCGACTTGCACCGTGTTGTTGGATCGGGTTCACACTTCTTCTCTTCTTCAGCTGACTCGATTATAGACGCTTTGGATGAGCTCGACACTCGCGCCGATATCGCTGATAGCACAGTAACCACGCGTTTGAAGACGCTTGACACCAGCTGCGCGTTCTCCCTTAGATCCACACACAGTATCGTTGTGCCAGCCTCGAGCAGCATCTTGGACACACGGACATGACCGTTGTCGAGCGCAGTCGAAACGAGTTCAGCAAGATCTTTCGCAGACAAGCTGAGACCGCTCTGGAGGCGCTCTTGAATGCCTTCTTCGTCTCCTCGTCTGCAAACCTCTTGCCATGCCGAGAAACGTAGCGATTCGTGTTTCTGGTACTTGGTTGCAGGTACTGGCACCGGATGCACTGTCGGCTCAGAAGTGGATACTCGATGAATGTCCTCGTCACTAGGAGACGAAACACTCGAACGAGGAAGGTCGCTCTCGTCAGGCAAGTTCCCTGCGCTCTCGTCAGCCAAACTCGCTTTGCCCTCGTCAGGCAAGTCCGCAACGGCAGGTGGCACTGATGGAGTTGTCTGCGGTGACTCAGTTGTCACTCGTTCGTTTGCATTAGTGATCCATTCTGCGGCTTTTGTAGTTGAAGGCATCTGATCCAAGGTCAGGGTCCCTTGCTGCACGAACTGGAACAACTTTTCGACTACAAACGAGATTGATACTCGATGCGATGGGTCCGACGCACACATCATGCGGATCAGGTTCCACTGCACACCGTTCATGCACTCGGGCTGCAGCGGCAGCTTTCTCTGCTTGACAACTCGCATCCGAACGACACCATCATGTGTCGAGCGACCCCATGGTGGCCCATCTGTCACTAGTTCGATGATCAGCATCCCGAACGAATAAATGTCCGAAGCCGTCGTCAACCGCTCGCCGCGAAGGTACTCCGGAGACCGCCACTGCACAGCACCCATCTTCTTCAGGTCCACGGACACCTCGGCGCGGTTCACGATCGAGCTCAAGCCGAAGTCGATGATCTTCGCGTCCCCGTTCGCGCCGATCAGCACGTTGTCACACTTGAGGTCGTTGTGCACCACCCCCTTCTCGTGCAGATACTGCAAGCCGAGCGCGACCTGGTGCAACAGCTGCCAGCTTCTCGCCGCGTTCGTCTCGCTCTTCTTCATATACTCCACAAGGCTCCCTCCTCCGGCACGCTCGCACACGAAGTATCGCTTGCCGACGTTGCCCGCGCCGTACAGCTTGACCACGTGGGGATGGTTCAGCGGGAACCACACGCGCAGCTCGTGCAGGAACAAATCGCGGCTGTATGTGCCTCCGTCGTCCTCGTACCCCATGAACTTGACCACCACGGGCGTGTTGCGCCATGTCGCCTTGAACACGTCACTGAACGCACCTTTTCCGA
The DNA here is from genome assembly GCA_023334075.1 of Globisporangium nunn. NCBI lineage: Eukaryota > Oomycota > Peronosporomycetes > Pythiales > Pythiaceae > Globisporangium > Globisporangium nunn. Next base: position 4,035 of record JAASFZ010000660.1, on the reverse strand, counting down.
TCAAGTCCACGCTCGGGTTGTACTTGAGATCGTATAGGTGGATGCGCCATGCCTGGTTTGCATCTGTCTCGCTTGCTATCTGCGACGTAGCGAGAGCATATCCTGCATCACTAGCTGTGCCACTCGTGTCGTTAGCCGACACACCCAGCTTCGGGAACCTCTCGGTCAGCTCGTTCGTCTCGAATTGCACGATTTTGACAGCCTCACTGGCTGGTGGAGGAGATGGTGGAGCTGCGATTGTCTCGGGTGTGGCATCTGGGACCAATAAATGTCGATCCGCGACCGAGTCCACACCATTTTTCAAGTTGGCGTCTTCATACTCGGAGTCGTCCCGCCATTCGTGGATCGAGTTTACAATCGGCAGGGACAGCAGCTCGAGCACCTCATCCAAGCGTCTGTGGAACACGTGGCTGCGCAGGGACACTCGCTGGCTCATCGCGCGCTGCAGAATCGACTTCTTGTTCACACTGACGCGCAAGAACCAGTTAAAGCTCACCAACACTTCGACGAATCTCCCAACAACCATCTCGTTCGCGCGCCTGTGCTGTGACTGCAATACGCCAAACACGTCGCGCATACGTTCCAATATGTGCGTGACGGCTTCCAGAGACTCCTTGCACCGACGGCATTTTCGTGCTAGCTTCTCCAGAAATCTCGGAATTGTCGATCCAAGCTCTTTGAACAGGAACGTATCCACGTTCACCATTCTGCCTCGTGTTTTGGCTGGTAATACGCCGACTAAACGACGACTGCGCTCAGATGCCGCCGACTTACTCGCGTGAAGCTGCATCTGAAGACTCACACTCGTGAGAGATGGACGCTTTGTAGGATCCGATCGCCACATTTCTTTGATGAGTTGCTTCTGCGCGCCTGACAGCGTCTCTGGTAGGTCTGGACGCCATCCGCTTGCCACTTTCCTGAGTACCTCGTCGTCACTCTCGCTCGCCCCCCATGGTACGTCTCCCGTCATCGCTTCCACCACACACATCGCCAAAGAAAACACATTGGACGCCGCTGAAGCTGGTGCCCCACGAAGGCGCTCAGGTGCACGCCATCGGACATCAGGCGTCAACTTCGAATCATGCACGCGACCATGCTTCTGATCGTTTCCGTGCGTAGCATCGCGGTGGTTCGCCTCACCCATGTCAATACACCCGAACGCACAAATTTTCGCGATGCTATCCGTTCCAATCCAAATGTCGTCGCAGCAGAGACGCTCGAGCACAACACCGCGCGACAGCAGGTACTCGAGTCCGAGTGACACCTCGAACAGCTTCTGCCACCCCTCATGCTTGTGCTCGTCGTGCTTCAGGTACTCACGCAGATTCATGCTCGCAGCACTCTCGAGCACGACCACAAATGGAGAACCAACGTCACCAAGATGCGATGCGCCGAACATTCTGACCACGTTCGGGTGGTTCAGCGAGAAACAAGTGTTTACTGCGTCGACAAATGCTTTGCGCTCGAGACGGCTGGCCATGACAGTCGACTTTGACCACCGTCCTCGAGTTACAGTCGTCTTGGTGGTAGCGGTGGTGGTGTCAGCCTTTCTCTGGCTATCGCTAGCGAGAGCACCGACATCGATGTACAGTTCGTGCGGCGAAATGAACCAGTCTGGGACGCGTGGATGAGTTGTCAGGTTCGCAGCGTCCATAACTCTGCACAGCGCCTCGCTCAGCAGATCCCTCAGCATCGAGCTGCACGACTCCCCCTGCACTGTCACAAAATGCTGGAGTAGGATGGCGGCGTCTCGGAGACTATCGCCTCGCTCGTCGCCCTTGCTCTCTTCCTTCGCTTCATCTGTTTCCACTCCGACTTCCCGCGATGACCACGTATCGATCTTCACTCGGAACTGCTCCAGAAGCGCCTCCTCGTCATTAGAACATACAGCATTCCAGTCAACCTCCTGCTCGCTTGACTCGATCGACAGCACGGCGTGCGACTTGACGGTTGCTGAGTCGGTCGCTGAGTCAGTCGCCGCACCGCCAAGTGCTACACTCGAGCCATCATCACTCGACACTGAACCCTCCAAGAACCCCAACTCCGTGTGGACATCCCGAAACTGACTCGCCACCGCAGGACTCGCCACCAGACGAGTGAACACGTTCCTTGACGAACTCATCATCGCGAGCTGCACCAACTGCGCGACAAGCATGACGAGCTGGAAAGCGCTCTCGCGTGGCAGGTCGCGCGACACAACCATGCGCGAGTGCAAGCGCGTCAGTCGATCCACTACTCGCGTCCACATCGTCTCGAACTCGTGCGTCTGTGCAGCATACTCGATCAGCGTCTGCAAAGTGGCTTCCAGAAGCGATTTCGGTGCACTGGGGTCGTCTTTGTCAGCACCACCTTCGCTTTCACCTTCACCATGGCCATCGCTTGAGCTGAGACGACTTGGCGAGATCTCCAGATACCCGTCCTCGAAGAGCCTTGACACCGCGCTCATGTTGCCTTGCCGTGCAGCTGCCGTCAACACCGTCTCGCCGTCCGAATTGCTACGAGCATGCATACACGCGCCAGCACGCACGAGAAGTCGCACGCCGTCGAAGTGTCCAGCTCTCGCAGCGACGAGCACGGCGGTATCTCCGTTCGCGTTCACAACGTCCAATCTCGCAGTGTTCTGCGACAGAGGTCTGACAGTCGGCAATGCAGGCTTGCTGTCCGAGTGATGCGATAAATCGAGTGGTCCCGCTTCAGTGGATATCTCAGCATCTGAATCTGGTGTCGCTGTCAACCGGTTTAATTGAACTGTGGCATCAACAAGTCGAGAAAGAGTGCCAACGTCTCCAGATTGAGCGGCCGCGTGGAGTGGAGTCCATCCGTTGTCGCATGCCATGTCTGGTTGAGCATTATGAAGCAGCAACAGCTCTGCGACGTCACAGTGACCGCTTTGTGCAGCAACGTACAGCGGAGTGGCGGTGTGCACATCAGCTGCATCCACCCTCGCGCCGCGCTGCAGCAACACCTCTGCAATGTCACATCGTCCGTTTTCCGCAGCAATGCGCAGCGGAGTGGCGCCGTCTACAGTAGCCGTATCCACGCTCGCGCCATGCTGTAGCAGCAACAGTACGACATCACGGTGACCGTTCTGCGCAGCAATGTACAGCGGAGTGACGCCGTCCACGGTAGTCGCATCCACGCTAGCGCCGTGGTGCAATAACAGCACAGTCATTAATCGGTGACCTGTCTCCGCAGCAATGTGCAGTGGAGTAACGCCTTTCACATCCACTGCAGTCACACTCGCTGTGTGCTCTAGCAACAGCACCGCGACGCCAGAACGTCCGTACTGCGTAGCAGTGTGCACCGGAGTAAAGCCATTCATATCTGTTGCATCCACTCTCGCATTGTGCTGCAGCAACAGCTCTGCAACGTCTCGGTGACCACTCTGCGCAGCAATGTGCAACGGAGTTGCTCCGTTCACAGCTGCTGCATCCACCCTCGCGCCGTGCTGCAGCAACACCTCAGTAACGTCAAAGCGTCCGTACTGAGCAGCAACGTGCAGCGGAGTGAAGCCGTTCACAGTAGCCGCATTGACGCCCGCGCTGTGGTGTAGCAAAAGCTCTGCGACTACACAATGTCCATTGAACGCAGCAATGTGCAGCGGCGTGGCGCCGTCCACATCAATTGCATTCGCACTCGCGCTCTTCTGAAGTAGCAACTCTGCGACGTCTCGGTGACCGCTCTGCGCAGCAATGTACAGCGGAGTGACGCCGTCCACAGTAGTCGCATCCACGCTCGCGTTGTGCTGCAATAGCAGCGCAGCGACGTCTCGGTGACTGTTCTGTGCAGCAACATACAGCGAAGTGGCACCGTTCGCATCAACTGCATCCACGCTCGCGCCGCACTGCAACAACAGCTCAGCCACCTCTCGGTGACCGTTCTTCGCAGCAATGTGCAGCGGTGTAGCACCGTCCGCGGTGATTGTATCCACGTTTGCGCTGTGCTGCAGCAACAGTTCAGCCACTTCTCGGTGTTTGCTTTGTACTGCAATGTATAGCGGAGTGAAGCCGTCCACATCAGACGCATCCACGCTCG
>JAASFZ010000066.1:0-41367 GCA_023334075.1 Globisporangium nunn | reverse complement strand
CACACACACACACACGCAGACAGGCAGACGCACCGCCGCCAGACTCGACGAGCACGAGGTCCGCGGCGAACTCGTCCGTGAGGTCCTCGCACGCCTGCAGGTTGGCCGAGATGTCTTCGCGGATCGCGGCGTGCGGACAGCCGCCCGTCTCGATCGCGCGGATGCGCTCCTCCGGCAGCGCCTCGTGGCGCACGAGGAACTCGCCGTCCTCGCGCGTGAAGATGTCGTTCGTGACCGCCGCGAGGCTCAGGCGGTCCTTGAGCTCGCGGCAGAGCGCCAGCATCAGCGCCGTCTTGCTGCGTGGTTGCCGTCGGCGCGCAGCAGCGCACGGTGCGTCGTCGGCGTCGCCATCATTGTCGTCAGCCACCAGTGCTTCCAGGACAGCGAGCAGCAGACATTCCCGCACACAGACGCAGACACCAATGCTAGCGCGCTCGCACGTCCACACGTCCACACGTCCGCACACTCACACTCACACTCGCACTCTCATGGCCACACGCACCCGCTGCCGACGGGACCGCCGATGCCCACGGTGAACGCGCGCAGGCGCCAGTCGCGGCCTCCGCGCGCCGCCTCGCGCTCCTCGAAGCGCCCGGCGTGCTCCAGGTGCTCGTGCGTGTGGCCGTGCTCGCGCAGCTGCCGCTCCTCGTCCGCCGTCGGCGGGCGCCCGCGGCTCAGCTGGAAGCGTCGCACGACCTCGTCGCCGTCGGTCGGCGCACGGTGGTCGTGGCTGTGGTCGTGGCTGTGGTCATGGCTGTGGTCGTGGCTGTGGTGGTGCTCCATGCTGCGGGTCTCCTCTTGCTGCCGCTGGCGCCGCTGCTACTGCGGAGCTCCTGCGCTGGATCGAGAGTCACAGAGGGTATCCTTCGAAGGCTTGGCTGACAAACAAGCAAAGCCGTGTGGCCCACACGGCTCGTGACGAGCGACCGGTCATCGTGAGCTGCAGCGAATCAGCGGCCTTGAGCATGGTCGTCACCTCACTCGATTTTAGCACTACCGCTTCCTGCGACCATCACGGCGCCAGCGCAACGGCTCGCAGAGCGCCCCGAGACCTCCGCTTGGAGACCTCCGCTTGGAGACCTCCGCCAGGAGACTACATGGCGTGGCGTGGCGTGGCGTGGCGTGGCGTGATGAGATGTGGTAAGACCGCCCAGCCGCTGGCGGCAGCTCGCAGGTCTTCGCACTGCGAGGCGCGAGGGCCCACGAGCTCAAGGACGAACTGCACGCGGCATGTGGAGCATGTGAAAGTGGTGGTAATTCTACAGAAGTGCATTCCAGTCTACGAGCTGAGCTGACGCAGAGGCTGCCTCTGTTCGCTAAAGAGCGCCCGTTCGTTCGTTCGTTCGTTCGTTCGCATGTACGTGCGCACGCGCGCGCAGGACGAGGCGTCCAGGAGCCTTCCTTCGGCTCCGACTCTGTCATCTCGTCCTGCGCGTCAGCGTGCCAAGGGGCGCGCGCAGAGGCTCCGCGCCGTGCCGGCCGACAGCCGACCAGCTAGCTCCCCCCATAACGACCACTTAGACCGTGCGGCTGGCGCGGATCGAGCGCTGCTGGTTCGTCACCACCGAGTGCGCGAGCGTCGGGTGGCCCGCGTTGATGCGCGACGTGAACGCCGTCTGCGAGTACGTGTCCGAGCCCTTCATGAGCACGTAGTTGACCGCGAACTTGATCGGGTCCAGCGGGAAGTGCCAGATGATCGCCCAGAGCCACGCGATGAGCGTGTAGCCGCCGCCGCACCCGATCACGGCAATGCGGTCCGTCGGGTACCCGCTGAAGCCGATCCAGCCGATCACGGACGCCACCACCTGCGCGAAGACGAACGCGATCAGGAGCAGGTTGCACGGCTTCTCCGCGAAGAACCAGTTGTTCGTGCCCGCCGTACGCGTCACGAAGATCAGCGCCTGACCCGAGATCGACACCTGCGTGTAGATCACCGAGCGCAGCACGCCCTCCTTGCGCTGCATGCCAGGGCCGATCATCTTGTAGTTCTTCGTCCACGTCGCGTTGAAGTTCGAGTACGACCACATGAAGTCGCAGAAGCTCACCTCGTTCGTCAGTGGCACGCGGTCGTTGCCCACGAACGTCACGCCCTCGCCGTTCTGCGCCGCGTCAAACGGCGAGTACGCGCTGCCGTACTGCTTGCCCTCGGCCACACCATCCGTGTACTGGAACAAGAACTGGTTGTACAGCGCGTCCGCGTCCGGCTTGGCGTCACCCGGCAGGTCGTTCAGGTGCACGTCCGACAGGTCCTCGAACAGCTTCTCATACGTGTCGTACTTGCTCGAGTACGCCTTGCGGTACTCCTCGACGACGTTCGCGCGGAAGCTGCCGACCGCCTGGCGGTTGTAGCCCTTGATCACGCTACCGTCAATCTCACCGCAGACGCTCGAGTTGCCGTTCTTGGCGCACTGCTGGTACTGCCACTGGAAGAAGTCGTCGCACTGGTCGCGCATGCAGCCGACGCACAGGTTCTCGACACCCACAGACTCGAAGCCGTCCGTGTTGTTGGCCACGTAGAAGAGCACGACCGTCGAGATCGTCAGCCAGATGCCGAAGCAGATCGAGCTCACGAACACCTGCTTGAGCTTCCACGAGTCCGGCAGCGGCGACGCCTTCACGTTGTCCTTCGAGATCGTGAGGATCGTGCCGTCGTTCAGAATCGCAAGAATCACCACGAGCAGCGTCGGGAAGTACCAGTTCCACGCGACCGTGAGAATGCCGAACGTGAACACGATACGCACAGTCATCGCGATCGAGTACATGGCGTAGTTCTTCATGCGCAGGAAGATCTCACGCGACATGCGGATCGCCGTGATGATCACACTCAGACCCGGCGACACGAGCACGATGTCAGCCGCCGCACGGGCCGCGTCCGTCGCGTCGTCCACCGCAATACCAATGTCCGCCTGCGCGAGCGCCGGCGCGTCGTTCACACCGTCACCCGTCATGCCCACGACCTTGCCGAGCGACTGCAGGTGCTTCACAATCTCGAACTTGTGCTCCGGGAACACCTGCGCGAAGCCGTCCGTGGCGTAGATCATCTGCGCCAGGTCGAGTCCCGGCGGCGGCGCCTGGTTGAAGAACGACGTGTCCAGGATGTTCGTCGGCATTCCCAGCTGACGGCACGTCTCCACGGCGATCGCGCGCTGGTCGCCCGTCACCATCTTGACGGCGATGCCGAGCTCGATCGCGCGCTTCACCGTGTCAGCCGTGTCGTGGCGCGGCGGGTCGAAGAGCGGCAGCAGACCGATCATCTTCCACTGGCACTGCTCCACCGGCACGTCGCCGCTGTAGTCCACAGCCACACCGAGCCCACGGTAGCCGCGCGACGCGAACTCGTCGATGCGCTCCTCGACCTCAGCGCGGAGCGTCTCCGCGTTCACGTCCATGTCCAGGATGACCTGCGGCGCACCCTTGCACGCGCGGAAGACCTCGCCCGTCTTGTTGTCGCGCAGCTTGGCGATCGTGCGCTTCGTCGTCGGGTCGAACGGCGTGTAGTGCAGCAGCGTGTACTCGTCCTTGATCGCGTCCTTGCCCGGGTACGTGTTGAAGCACACGACGTCGATGGCCTCGTTGTTCTCAATGCGCGCAGCGAGCGCGCCGAACTTGAGGATGTCCGCGCCCGTGAAGTTGTTGTACGGAATCAGGTTGTCCAGGTCCACCGAGAGCTGGTTGAGCGTGAGCGTGCCCGTCTTGTCCGAGCACAGCACCTCCATCGACGCCATCTCCTCAATGCACGTCAGGCGCGTCACGATCGCGTTCTCCTTGGCGAGCGCCGACGAGCCGATCGCGAGCGTCACCGACAGCACCGTCGGCATCGCCACGGGGATACCGCCCACGATGAGCACGAGAATGTTGGCCACACCCAGGCAGCCGTCCGGCGTAATGTAGCACGGGTTCTCGTCCGAGCGAGCGCCCATCTGCGCGATCAGCTCGATCACGCACCACGTGATGATCGAGATCATGCAGAAGTTGCCGACCGTCGTGAGCACCATCTGCAGACGACCGTGCGACTCCGCCGACGCGATCTTCTCGGCCGCACGTCCCAGGAACGTGTTGATGCCCGTGCTCGTGACCACGGCCTCGATCTCGCCCTGCTTGACCACCGAGCCAGAGTAGCCCTCGTCGCCCTCGTTCTTGGTCACCGGCAGCGACTCGCCCGTGAGCGACGACTGGTCCACCTTGATCGCGTCACCCTCGAGGAACTTGAGGTCTGCCGGGATGACGTCGCCCAGGCGCACGCGGATGACGTCGCCCGGCACGAGCTTGTCCGCGCCGATGTTGACGATCTCGCCGTCGCGGAAGACCTTGGCCTCCGGCGCGAGCTGGTCCATGAGCGCCGACACGGCGTTGCCCGCCTGGATCTCCTCGAGGTACCCGATGATCGCGTTCAGGAGCAGCAGGAAGATGATGAGCGCAAAGTCCGAGTAGTCGAGCAGCACGATCGAGAGGATCGCCGCGACCTCCATGGCCCACGACAGCGGGTTCCACATGAAGCTCAGGAAGACCATGAGCTTGTTCACTTTCTCCTCCGGCAGCTTGTTCGGGCCATACTCGGCGATGCGCTTCTCAGCCTCGGCGCTCGTGAGTCCCTCGCGCGACGACTTGAGCTTGTCGAGCGCCGCGTTCAGCGGCACCTGCGCCCACTGGATCTGCCCCACCTCGTTCGTGTAGTTCTTCGCGTCGTTCGGCGTCGCCATCGACATGTACGAGTTGCCTCCGCCCGCCATGGTGACTCGCGTTGCTGCTGCTGCTGCTATGCGACTCGGCGGTTGAGAGGAGTTCCGGACTGGGAGTGACGGACGCGCTGGCGCTGGGTCGCTGGAGGCGTCGTCGGCAGTCGGGAAATTGCGGAATGAAAAGGCTGGCGGCTTTGGCGGCGTCGGAGGCGGCGCGGGCAGCAGCACTAGTGTGTGTCGCGCAAGGGAGAGCTCGTCCTCTCGCAAGGCGGCAGCTCCCTCTTGTATGTGGCACTGGTGTGGTGGGGAGTGTCTCTCGAAGGCGCTCTGTTTGAGGCAGCGCGCCTTTTCAGCCAATCCGAGCGGGGCAGCGTTTTAGCCTTGCACTGACTCCTTCCGTTTTGCAACTTTGAGCACGTATTTCGTCGAGTTGTTGTTGTGCGGTGTGTTTCGAGGCAGGAAAAGGGGGACACGACTACCACCGCCACCACCTCCTCCTCCTCCCAGTACTTAGTTGGTTTATAGGTCGCTACCAACGTCATTCAAGCTCCCTTACTGCTTAGTAGGTATGTGGGTCTTTCTCGAATCGAAAGGTGCGCTATGGATGTAGGCTCTCGTGCACCGCTCTGCACTGCGTTTGTGTGTGTGTTTGCTCAAGATCTTGTTTTGCTATCGCTCCACAGACGCTCGATCGTTTAGCGCTCGCAACCAGCCAATTCGGCTGTAAATCCTCGCTCTGTGCGCAAAAGCTAGGTTTTAGATAAAATGGAGAGGAGACAGCCTTGCTTTTGAATCGCAAACTGAATCGCAAGGTGTGAAATCCCATTCACCTCTATGCGACAACGCGTCACACGGCGCTCTATTCGAAGCGTTTCTCCTCCTCTAAGCTCAAGCTCATGTGCACTTCGTGTGGTGCAAAACCGGATCTCTTGCTGTTTCTGCTTGTGTTAATGATACACACAGTCGATTGATCGATCGATCGATCGATCGATCGGGTGGTCCGGAAAGAAGGCGAGAAGTGTGGTGGTGGAGGGGGGAGTAAGACGAGGCCAGCGCCAGGCGTACAATGTCGGTAGGTCGGTTGGCCGGCTGGCAGACCGCCACCGAGCCTTTCTCGATAACCTGGCAGGGCGGTGCAATCCATGCGTACAGTTGTCGGGTTCGCTCGCCTCCGAAGCAGCAAACACTGTTGCTTCACATCCCCCGCCTGGACGCTCAAACACGAAGACGCGGCTCTACATCCTCTCTCCCGATATTATCTTCCTATGCCAACCAACGAAGCAACTCGCACAGCTGGTGCAATCTGCTGTTGCTTGCTGCTGCCCTGCTGTGAGTCCCCGTGTTGATTTCGAGAATGCAAGTACAACCACCTGCCTGCATGCCTGGATAGATAGAGAAAACGACGACATCGACACGTAGGCAGTGTAGCGAGACAAAAAGCTTCGAGCTCTCCCGGAGGAATCAATCAACTTGATCCAGTACCGTAGCGTTGTCCCGCCTCAACATGAGCGGCCACACTGTGCCACACCACCAAAGTCTCCCGCACGTGATCTGCGTGCGAAGCCAGCCTAGCTCGCTCTCCTTGCTGGGTGTCGTTGTTGACATGAAAAGAAGGCGTTCACGAGTGATCTGTGAGCGGTACGCCATGCACCTTTGCCCACCTTATACAGCTGCAAGCAGCAACAGCGGCACTTTCGAGCTGGAACACACGGCAAGTGCTAGGGAGGCCACGTGACGATTTCGAATTGTGGTCGGCTTGAGAAAAGATACTTTTTCGGCAAGGTAGGCAGAGAGGTGGTGGGTGCGATGTAGTGAGAAACGCAGCGTGTTCTGCTTGCAGTTGCCGAAAGGCAACGACGCGGAGCGCTCGCTCGCCTTCGCACCAGCACGCGCGCCAAACGTGTAGCGGCACACCGAGCGAGCAGTGGGCTCGCGTGTTTGATCCCCAGCGAGCAAGCTGTGGAGAAACCCGCTCAAAAAGAGCAAAACCTGCACAAAAAGACAACCAGAATCGGTGTAGAAACTCTCGCTTGCTCCCACTATGTGCAGATTCGACTAAAGCGAAAAAGGGGCAGCAAACTCAGGACGGAACCGTACAGTACAAGAAAGTGGTGCCGACTGGCGTGCGTCTCGCGAACCCGACAAAAAATGCTCCACGTGCTTGCTTGCCTCGAGTTCTTTGATTCACTCCAACACGTGGTGCTCTTACCACTGCAGCAACACCAATGAGAAAGAGAGGGAGGCGAAGATCGCCAAGGCAACCATCTTTGGTCGACGCGCAAAAGCTAAAGAGACCGACGCCGACGCCCTTCATATCCTTTTCGCGAACGAGCAGGTTCGTCGCGTTGTGCGGCATCGAAGATGCCCTGATGTGTCAAACACATTCCCCTCACTTTTCGCTCTCTCTCGAGAGCAGTACATGAGCTTTGCATACTCTATCCAAGTGAAAGAAATGACTTCTCTTTCATTTTCACAGCAAGCTAAATTGTACTCGCCAATACTTTCATCGACTCAAATGTCCAGAGAGATCGAAATGATGATGGGAGAAGAGCAAGCAAGCCCCTCTCGAACTCGTTTGAATATCTCGCTCCGGCTCCAAGTTGCTTTGATCAAATGGAAAGCAAAACCTGTCGCGGATCCGAATCGATCCACTCTCTAAGCAGCAGCACCAACCGACCGACACCTGCCTGACCGACCTGCAAAAGAAGCCCAAGAATGCGCATTAGTACTCTCTCTTTCTCTCTTCAGCATCATGCATGTGTTTGGACTTGAGCCACCTGCTCTCGAGCTCAAGAGGTCCGGAGTGAACTGCGCACAGGCGATTTGCCTGGCTCCGATGCGGTGATCTGTCGCTTTGTTGAAGCTGTGCTTACCAGCTCCAAAGCCTGCTTGGCACTTGTGCGAGCACGCTGTCTGCTGTGGGCGCAGCGGCCCTCGATATTGGCTGGCTGGATGCATGTTGGACGCACATCGAAGTGATGTCGTCCTTCGGAGACGATATGCGCTTGAGGATCGTCGGTGTCGAGCACAGCTGGGTGCGGACCTGCAGGACTCGGAAGTCGAAGCTGGCGCTTTGCAGGATCGCCTTCGCTGTCTGTGTGTGCCCTCCTGTACTTGCTGTTGCGAGTTGGCAACGCTGGAGGTTTCTGGAGCTCCTTCATGCTTTTTGGCTTGACTTGTTTACCGGAGTGGTTTGAACTACACAAACTATATGATCTTGCTGACGATCTTGACAGGCATCACTTCATTCCAACTCCGTTCTCTCCTGATCTAGGCTTCGCCAGTCCGCTGGAGTGCCAGTTTCTCTCAGACAGGCTCAGGCTCGAAGAATTGCGAATTGTGCGCGTTGTTTCCTGTCATCCTACAGCACCTATCACGAGATCGCGCACGCTCATACTTCCTGCTCCGGCCTCACAGCATGCATACTGTAGCACCCCTGCCTTCCAACTAAGATACACGCGAGAGCCTTTTTGGTAGCGCAAACACCAATGAAGGTACGGGTTTCTACGTCGCAAGTCACAGCGAGCGAGATAAGAGAACAGCTTTGTGATAGGTGCCATCACGTGTTTCTCTTGCCAACTTATGGAAGGTGAGTATGGCGTGCGTCGAGTATGCGCGCTAGTCGAGCTGAAGTTCTCTCGCAACAATGCAGAGCGATCAGTGACCATCGGGAGGTGTCGAGACTCGTTCGTGTGTGGCTCCTGTTAAGGGCTTCAATGTTTGCCAGATCTTACAACAGCGGCGCGAAGAGGCATATCCTGAGTGCCCTCAAGCCTGGGAGGCGCTACATAGAGCTCCGCTAGACTGTTCATCGGCGAGGGCGCGCAGCATGACATGATCGCCTCCCAAACTGTCAATATCGTATATGGTTAGAGAGACTCAGCGAGGATGACGGAATCGGATATGAAAGCGTCCTCATAGCACCGCAAGCTGTGCAAGATATCTGCTTGACGGGAATCGTCATGGCACGATTGTGAAGCGAAGCTGCCCGAACAAGCGTCGTTGGAGAAACCATCGATCAGAAGATTGTCGTCCCAGTGTCTGCATTGACCAAACCTGAAAACCTCTAGTCAGATAAGCGAGCACAATGTTGCACGCCGCTACACAGTGCATCGCTGTGATCGAGTGCGACAATCGCAGCAAAACATTGCCCTCGTGGCATCAGATAGCGGAATGTCAGTGTCCCGTTGAGAACTAAGTCGCGGACACTTTCATTTAGCAACTCTCGAGCACTCTAGAGCGCGATTTTTCTACCGAGCATCTGTTCATAATCCCCCTACGTGAACGAGACCTGGAGTGAGAGCGCGAGGTCGCCGACGAAGACCGAGTCCGTGATCGTCAGGAGCTCGCCGTCCGCCACCAGGTCACGCAGCTTCTTCTCCAAGTTCACGCTCGTGGCCGCGCGCAGTGCCGGCGGACCCTGCATGAACAGGTTCGCCGAACTTGAGCTGATCGAGGGCTTGAGCAGCCGGTACTTGTCGCCGCAGAGCTCGTCGAGCAGCATCTGGAGCGTCGTGGTCTCTCCGTCCACCGAGATGCTCTTGTCAAGCGGCGAGCACACGACGCAGTCCGCTTTCTTCTCGTACTCGAACGTGTGCGAGTAGCTGCCCGTGGCGCCCATGTGCATGTGATAGTTGTTCATGAGCTGACTGCAGTACGTCATGGCCTTCACCGCCTCGTTCACGCAGATCGCCGACACCACGGCGTTCGTGGACGCCACGGCCGGGATGATGTTCTTCACGACGCCGAGCGTGAGGCTGTACGTGACACCGGCGATGCCGTACTGCTCGGCGCGCTCCTTGGCCTGCTGGAAGACCCACTGCATGTGCTCGGGCGAGTCCTTGTCGAGCTTCTTCTCCGGGAACTCGCGCGGCCAGAGCACGATAAATGCGTACGCGACACAGTGCGCCGGCTGCCGTGGCGTCTCGGCGATCGTGCACATCGGAAAGGCCTTTTGCGGCGGGAAGGACTCGAGCGAGCACTCAAAGCAGCTCGTGACGCGCGGGATGATCACGCGCGCCTGGCCGCGCAGTCCCTCCGTGCCGCCGTCGATGAGCGGGATGATTGTCGCCGGGTCCACGTTCCCGTCGTCGTCGACGTCTGCGAGTGAGACAACGAGCGAGTTGACGTACCGCCGGGCCTCGATATTGTCGAGCCCGGAGAGGATGACGTGGAACTGGCGGTAGAAGTCCACGTCCATGTCCTGCACGCGCTTAAAGTGCGGCGTGATCTCGAGAGCTGCGGCGCCGTCCATGTCTGCGTCATCGTCGCCACTGGCCTGCATGCGCTCACGCACGAACGCGGCGGCGCACTCGGCCTTGGGGCGGCCGATGTCCTTCTCGCGGAAGAGGAACTGCCGATTGAGGTTGGACACGTCGATCGTGTCCATGTCGATGATGTCCACCTTGGTGAAGCCCGAGAGCACAACGTTCTTGAGCAGCTCGCAGCCGAGGCCGCCGGCGCCAATGATCAGCACGCGGCACTCGTCCTGCAGGAACGCGAGCGTGTCGGCGGCCGCGTCCGCGTCGAACTCGCCGAGCGCCACGGCGGAGCTCTCGCCAGGGAAGGCGGTCGGGCGCGCCAGCAGCCGCAGCAGGTCCCAGTGGCGCTGGTCGGCGCGCGCGGATGCCATGGCAGCAGCGGCGGTGGAGCCGTGGGCGTGCTGGAGCTTGGCCTTTTTCTGCGACGGCGGCAGCGACGGCGACGGCAGCGCGGCGGGCACGCTCTCAGTCGTCGCGGCGGAGGTCGGCGAAGAAGAGCGCTGCATGAAGCAGATTGGGTGTAGGCAGTAAGTTGGGTTGAGTCGCGCAATACTAGGGGAAGAGATCTGCCGGATAAATCCGCCAATGGCATTGCGCTAGTACTGCGGCCAAGCGGGTTTTCGCCACGTCTTGGCGTCTCAGCGTTGGCTTAGCCAATCAGAGCGCGTGCGAGTCGCGCCTGATTGGCTGTCCGGAAAAACGGCTTGGCGACTCGCAATCAAAATTTTGCCCTAAGCAGAGACCGTGCGTCACTTCAGGACTCGAAGTCACGCGCTCGAATGCTCACTTTCCCTCCTGCTGCGTGAGTGCGAAGAAGATGGCGCTGCGATCGCCAGCAGCCGCTCTCGGCGGCCCAGCGGGCGCGGCGGCCGCCTCGTCGGAGTCGCAGGAGCGCAAGCGCAAGCCCAAGCGCGGGTGGTACGCGCAGCAGCAGGCAGAGAAGAAGGCGCTCATCGAGAGCGTCCAGCTCCTCGAAGCGCGCAAGGCGGTCCTCACCAACTCCGTCGCGAGCAACGTCGTGGCGCTCGCGAATCAGCAGCGCGAGGCGGACGCGCTCCGCGCCGCGCTGCAGAAGCAACAGCTCGCGATTGCAGCCACCCAGTCCGCTGTCATGCAATACACCACGCTGACGTACCGCGTGAACCCGATCGAGCGATACATCGAGCTTGAACCGACGTGGCACGACCGCATCGCCACGCTGCGCGCTCTCCGCCCGCTCGCGCTCAAGGACGCCGAGCGGTACATGCTTGCGCGCATGAAGTGCTTCGCAGCGAACCCGGTGAGCTCGTTCTCGTTGTCCGAGTCGTTCACGGCGTCGGGCGGCGATGAGTGCTTCGCGGCGTTCGACATGATGCCGCTCGAGGGCATCACGAGCGTCAAGCAGGCGTTCGACGCGCTGCACAACTTCCTCTACAACATCGAGATCACGTGGACCGAGCGCTCGAGTGACCTCATGGTGCGCGAAGGCAGCTGCGGCTACCAGAACGCAAGCAACAGGAGCATCGACCCGGAAGAGATGGCGAACGAAGCCGACATGGGCGCCACGCTGCACAACTTCTCGATCGCGACGACGTCGGGGGTGCTCATCGAGTCCAAGTCGGCCATGTTCAGCGAGTACTCGCCCGAGAGCGACAAGGCGGTGATCTGCACCAACTTCGTCGACCACGATTCGCTCTCCCCCTACTCGCCGACGCGGTTCCGCCAGGACGTCTCATCCGCGATCGTGCTGCGCTCGTACCCTGTCAACAACCGGAAGAGCGCTGCCAGACGGGGCGGTAAGAGTAGCTCGAGTAGTGAGAGCATGACCTCAGGTAGCAGCAGCAGCGAAGACGAGTCGGACGGTGCCGACTCGGTGGTCGTCATGGCGCGCTACTACTTCGTGCGCTACCCGCACGAGCCAGGGAAGCAACCGCCCTCGCGCCCTCTAAGCCTACCAGCCCAGGCGTCGAGCGTCTACGACAGCGAGGACCCGACCTTCGGCTTCAACGACTGCTTCCGGATCATGGTGAACGCGATCTACGATACCGCGCAGCAGCAGCAGCAGCAACAGCATGCAGCGACGTACTTGTAGGTCGCGTGCGGCGGCACGATGGTCGCAGCAGAGCAGGGTATCAGAAAGAACGGTCCAATGCAGGTGTCGAACGATACTTCAATTGTGCTACCAAAGTCTCAGATCTGGAGCAGCCGTCCAGCTTCGACACCTTGGCACTTCCCGGCTACTAAGCGCGGCATGCGACGTATGCTGCGCGAGCTATTATTGATAGCCACACCGGCACTCGCCCGCTAGGACTCCTTCGCGCGAGCTAGAGATGGTGACGCCCACCGGCGGCGGCGCGCTCGCGCTCTCGCCCGCGCAGCGCCTGCTGGTCGCGAAGGGGGCGGCGGCGCAGCGCGCGCGCGAAGAATCGGCCGCCATCCAGCGCTCGGTCGACAGCGCGGCGCGGAGACACGCCGAGAGCTCGCAGGCGCGCGTAGGCGGTGGCGCCGGCAGCAGCAGCAGTAACAGCCTCATCATCCGGCACGTGGGCGAGCAGCTCGCGCGCGTAGCCAAGCACCACAAGGCGCCGCCCGCCAAGAGCAACGCGAAGCGCGAGCCGACAGCCGCCGCTCGCGGCCGCAGCGCTGACGACGCCGGCACGACTGCCTCTAGGATCGGCGGAGGTAGCGTCGACGACGGCTACGACGAAGAGCGGTTCGGCGCCATGCGCCGTCCGCCGCGAGCTCGCCCGCCCAACCTCTGGGTCTCGGTGCGTCAGCGCAGGCGGTTGGTTGGCTCTGTGGCTTTCTCTCGAGCGTGGCCAGCCGGCGTAGTGACTTCGGCCGTGTTGCTGCTGGTGCTCTTGACACAAAGATCTTTGAGAAGGAGCAGGACGACGTGAAGCGCGAGCAGGAGGAGGCGCGGCGCCAGCAGCTCGCGGCCGCGGCGCAGTACCGGGACGAGCTCGCGCGCCAGGAGGCCAGCAAGCAGGCTCTCCGGGAGCAGGAGCGCGCGCGCGCCGACGTGTTTGCAGCGCAGCAGGCGCAGCAGACCGCGACCTGGCAGGCACAGGAGGCAGAGGCGCGCCGCGCGCAGCAGGCGGCCGTGGCGGAGGAAGCCCGTCGGTGCCAGCTGGAAGCCGCGCGCGCGCAGCAGCAGCAGCTGGCGGCACAGCAGCAGAAGGCGCGCGCCGAACTACGCGTCGTAGCGCGCTACAGCGCGCAGCAGGCGGCCGAGCAGCGCGAGAAGGAGCGCTGCAAGCAGCAGCAGCGAACCGAGATGGCGCTCGTGCAGCAGGCGAACGCGCTGCAGCTGGAGCGCAAGCGGGAGGTGGCCGCCCGCGAACAGGCGGAGGAGCTGCAGCTGCAGCGCGCGTACGCGCAGAAGCTTGCACACCAGGAGGCGCAGCGACAACAGGAGCTGCAAGCGATCCAGGACAAGCAAAGCCGGAAGGTGCAGCTCGCGCTTCTGACCGTCCAGAGCGCCGAGGAGAAGGCGCGCGAGGACGAGCAGCGCGCCGCCGCCGTGCAGGCGCAGGTACGCCAGCGCGAGGACGACGAGCGCCGGCGCCGCGAGGCACGCAAACAGGAGGCCGCGCGCGCGCAGGTGGCGGCACTGCAGCTCCAACGCGGCGAGCGGCAGCAGCAGTTCCAGCAGGAGCAGGTGGCTGAGCGCGCGTACGCGGCCGAGTGCACGCGCGACTTGACTAAGTGGCAGCAGCGCGAGCGCGAGAAGCAGCTGCAGGAGCGCGAACGCAACCGCGCGCACCAGGAGCTCGTGCGGCGTCAGATGACGGCGGACGAGCTGCGCCGCGCCGCTGCCGACAAGTACGGCATGAGCCGCGAGGAGATGGCGCTGAACACCGCGCTGCTGGAACGCGCGGGCGTCACGCAGCTCCCGCCGGACGCGCAGGCGACGAGGAAATACTAGTACTAGCAGTAGCGCAGGTGAGCGGGTGGGTGGGAGGGCGGCAGACGCACGCGGGAGGCTTCTTGCTTCGTTGTTACTGTATGCAACCCAAACTGTACAATGCACGACACCGGATCACAGGCGCTAGATCACAGTGTGCTCCGGCGCCAGCTCCGACGGGAGCGTGGAGTCTGCTCCCCCTGAAGGCGGCGGCGCGAGTGCGACGGGCACCGCCAGCGCTAGGGCCACCGCCTGCGCTTGCGCGGCACTGCTGTTGCTCGGCACCATCATGGCCCGGCGCGTCGCCGCCTGGCGCTGTCTAGCGTCAGCCGCTTGCTGCGACTCCTTCTCCTTGAGCCGGCGGAACGCCGCACGGATGCTGCTCTTCGCGTGGTCGTCAAAGCGGAGGCGGTCGAGCTCCGGCAGCAGCACCTTGAGGGCGCCGAGCAGCTGCTCGTCCGTCGGGTGCGAGCTGCCAGACGCGCTCGGAGCGGCGACCGCAGTAGCACCAGCTAATGTGACTCCTGAGCCCCCAAAGACTGCTGTTGCTGCTGCTGATGATGATGTTGAGCTGGGCGTTGCGACCACAGATGCTTCCACGCCACTACTCTTGTTCGGCGCGGCTCCTGCTTCCCCATCTCCTCCCGCAAGTCTCAGCGAGCTCGCCGCCTTCGGGACAGGCTCCGAGCTCTCCCCCACGCACTGGATCAAGTCCAACTCGTCGGCGCCCGTGCAGTGCAGCGCGAGGCTCTCGTCGCTCGGGCTCAGGAACTCGTCGATCGTGAGCGGCCGAGCGATGTGGAGCGCCGACACGGCGTCGACGATCTCGTTCTCGACGCCTAGCTCCACGGCCTCGACCGCGTGGAGCGCCTGCGGCGACGGCGCGGGCGCGCTCGTGATCTCCGTCGCGTCCCAGTAGTGCTTGATCGCGGCGGCGGGCACCCCGTGCCAGCACTCGCGCACCCAGCGCGCTGCCTGCACGACGTCGACGCGGAAGACGTCGTCCTGCTGTCCCGCCTCGAAGCGGTCGAGCGCGTGGTACAAGTGGTGCCGCCGGTAGCGACGCTTGAACACGTCAAAGATGCCGGCCTCGAACGGCTGGAACTGCCGCGTCGTGCTCGGCGGCAGCATCTCGAGCCGGACGTTCGTGAGCTCGAGCCCGATGCGAATGTGCGCCGGCGCGTGCCCGACAAGCAACAGGATGCTGCGCTGCTCGTCGCGCAGCTTCGAGTCGAGCAGCCCGACCCACTCCTGGAAGAGCACAGGCGTGAGCCACGCTCGCTTGTTGGCGCGGTACTGGAGGTGCACCGCGTCGTCGCGCGTGATGCTTCCCGAACCATTGCGGCTGCTGCTGCCGCCGCCGCTGATCGCCGCCTGCAGTGCACGGGGCGGCAGCTTGGTGCTGCCGATGATGAACGGCTCGAGTCGCTCGCTGCCGTCGGCGTTGGCCGCCAGCAGGACCGTGAAGCGCTCCGTCTCCTTCTTCGAGGAGGCGGCGGCAGCAGCAGACGGAGCGGAGCGCGCGGTGCCCCGTCCGCCCGCCGGTTTTTCCGGCGAGAGCGCGTAGTAGAGCCCTGTCTCGCTCATCGCGAATACGTCGGACGGGTGGTAGAGCTTGACGCACTCCTGCAGCTCGCGCACGGCGAACGGCACGGAGGACGCGGACGACGCGTGCGCGAACGCCGTCGCCGGGTCAGCACCGCCACCCGTAAGTGCGTGCATGACGGCGTCCGCCGCGTCCAGTGTTGCCCCCACGGAAGCAGTGGTCGAAAGAGTAGTAGTAGCAGTAGTATTCGAGGTCGTGGTGGTGCCGCCGAGGCGGATGTTGTGGCGCTTCTTGAAGCCGCCGAGCCAGCCGTTGGAGAAGGTCATCTTGGAGGCGAGTCCGAGCCGCTGCGCGAGCTGACGCGCCTTGTCCTTGATCATGTCGCCCGAGAGTTTGGCGCCGCTCTGGCGCGCGAAGAGCACCCAGTTGCAGAGCGCCGTGTCGAGCTCCGGGTGCGTGACGAAGCCCCGGCGGCGCGCCGCGAGGTCTTTGGCCGCCATGCTCGTGAGCTCGCCGGCGCGCGCGAGGATCTTGGAGATCGTGCTCTGGTGCGGCACGTGCGGCAGCTGGAACTCGGCGCGCGCCCAGTTGCAGAGCTCCGTCTGCGTCGACTTGACGCTCGCGAAGCGCACGCACAGCGCGCGCTTCTGCGCGTTCGTGAGGTTGCCGCCCTGCGACGTGCGCCGCTTCTTGGGCGCCGGCGGAGGCGGGGTCGGCGAAGCCAGCGCGTCATCGCGGGGGCCGCCGAAGCCGCCGAGGCTCTCGGGAGTGCTGGCGGCGTCGTCAGTGCTGCTCTTGCGCTTGCTCATGCTGGTGGTTCTCCCAGCGAATGGAATACTAGCGAACGGAATACGAGCACTCGATAGAAGGGAGCGTGGCTCCTCCTGTACAAGAGATGCTGCACGGTGTGGGCCACATAATGGACGATGTACACAGAACCCGCGAGGCTCGAGATGCGGCGCGCCGGCGCGCAATCGCCGAACTGCTGCCGCTGCGCTGGAAGACCTGGAGGCTCGGCCTCTGTACTGGCTGCATGGCTGGAGTTTCCTGGCGCTTCTGTCTCGCAATCTATCTCTCGCTGCTAGCGGCGTCGCCACCTCATTTCGTCCCTACATGTCCGAACAGAATGCACTGTTCCGGGTCGGGCGAGATATCCGCCGAAACATCCAGTTTCTTCATCCTCGCACTTGTTAGTACCAGATACCAAAGTACCAAGCAGCAACCATGGGGCTGAGCGACGGCCCCGTGAACTGGCCGCTCTTCTTCGGCTGCGTGCTCACGGCCTTCGGGCCGCTCGCCGCGCTCTTCTTCGTGGTCATCGCGCGGCGCGCGCAGCTCGTGATCCTCGCGCTCAGCGGCGCCTTCGTATGGCTCGTCGCCATCCTCGTGACGGCGACGCTCTGGCGCGTGCTGCCGCCGCTCAAGAGCTCCGTGGAGGCCACGGTGCCGCTCGCGGTCGTCGTGCAGGAGGTGGCGCGCGCCATCTTCTACGCGCTCTACACGCGCACGGAGCGCGCGGTGCTCAAGGTCACCACGTCCACGCACCAGTTCCCGCTCAACGACATCACGTCGGGGCTCGCGGGCGGCGTCGGCTTCGCGCTCATGCACGCGCTCATGATGTACGGCAGCGTCGTGGGCTCGTCGACAGGCTCGCGCGGCGCCGCGTTCTCGCCGTCCTGCGAGCACGTGCCGCTCATCTTCTCAGCGGCGCTCTCGACGCTCGCGCTCACGCTACTCGACGTCGCGCTCATGGTCGTGGCCTTCGACGGCTACCGCAAGAAGTCTCCCGTGATCATCGGCGCCGTGTTCGTCATCCACCTCGGTGTCGCGCTCTCGGTACGTTGCGCTGATGGTTGGGAAGTGAGTTAGGCTCTCAGTCGTGATGCTCCCACTGGATGAGGAACTGAGTGATGCTGATGACGACTGCGTGCGCAGGCGCTGGCGAACCAGAGCACGAACGGCTGCACGGTGTCCATCCCGCTGCACTACGCCGGCGCGCTCGTCGCCACGGGTGCCGCGGCGATGACCATCGCGCGGAGAAACACGAGCGCCACGGTGCACTAATCCACTGGAGCATCCGATCGAGACATTGCGCTCAGAGCGAGCGAGTGAGAGAGAGAGAGAGAGAGAGAGCGAGAGAGAGAGAGCGAGAGATGGCAAAAGCAGCAGAGTCGTTGAGAATGCACGTGTCAGTTCACGTTGACGCTCGGTCGATGCATTCCTGTGCTAGGAACAACGGTGATACGATATCTACAGTCGCTGATCGGCCGGGACGTGCTGCAGACACGCGGTCTTCATGACCGCGTCCACATCCACGGAGCGCTGCGCCGTCGCCGCGTGCCAACGGTTGAACTGCTCGATCGCCTGCTCATAGAGCATCTCGAAGCCTTGGATGCACCACGCGCCGTGCTTGGCCGCGTGCGCGAGGAACGGCGTAATCGGCGGCTGGTACGCGGCGTCGAGCACCACCACCGCGCGCTGCGTCGCCAACAGGTAGTCCGGCAGCACGAAGCCCGCCTGCGCCGGGACCGTGCTCACGACGACATCCACCGCAGCGAGGAGCTCGGGCGTCAAGGACGCCAGCGCCTGCGCGCGGAAGCGCTGCGCGACTTCCTGGGCTCTCGTGAGCGTCCGGTTGTAGATGAAGAGCTGGGCAACCCCCAGCTGGCGCATCGCGTACGCCGCCGCCATGGACGTGCCTCCCGCGCCGACAACCAGAGCCACGACTTCCGTTGGGTTACGAGCAGCGGCGTCCAAGCGCCTGCGGATCGGCCGCAGGATGCCGAGCCAGTCCGTGTTGTCACCCTTCCAGCACACGTCGCCACCCCAGCAGTCTTCGCGCACGACCGTGTTCACCGCGCCGATCGCTCGAGCGGCCGGCGTCAACTCGTCGAGGAGCTGCATCACGTCCACCTTGTGCGGGATCGTCACCGAGCCGCCTCCGAACGAGGGTTCTCTCAGACGCGCAGCGACGTCGACGATGCTGTCGGTGTCGTGCAGCGCATACGTGAACGGCAGTCCAGTCGCCGCGAACGCCGCGTTGTGCATCGAAGGCGACGGCGACTTGGCGATCGGCGTGCCGAACAGGAAGAACTCGCGCGCTGGCGACGTGAGACGAAGACAGCGAGTAGACACACGCAAGATAAGCGAGCATGAATGTAAGCGCGTGCATTGGAGGCGGATGTTAACAAGCGCAGCAGCAGCTAAATACCTGGGACGAGGCCGAGCTGCGTGCGCAGCGCCAGGATCTCGGCCACTGAGAGCTGACCGGGTGCCGCGGCGGCCGGGAGCAGCGGGTGCGTCACAGGCGTGAGCACGCGGTTGAGCACGCGCGTGAGCTTGCCCGCGTCGGTCGTCGCGAGTGAGATGATGGGCATCGCGTGCCCCCAGCACTTGGCGAATTCGTCCGCGACTCGGTGCACCAGGAGCGCGTCCTGCGGCGCAAACGCCTTCACCACGACCTTGACGACCTGCACCTTGCCCTGCTGGTAACACTCGTGGAAGATCGCCTTCGCCTCGGCCTCGGACGTCGGCTCTTGGATTGCGTGGAACGACGAGATGACCGCCGAGCGTCGGCGCGTCGCCAGCAGGTGGTCGCGCGCCGTGCGCGACCAGCATGTTTCCACGTCCACGAATTCGCAGCCGAGGCGCACGCCGAGCGAGAGCAGCGCGAACATCTTGCCTTCCTCGCCGTCCGGGAACGCGCCGCCCTGAGCACGCGAGCGCACCGTGAAGATGATCGGCAGCGGCGACAGTGAGCGCAGCAGCGCGACCTGGGACGCCACGAAGGCCAGATCGTCGAATGACCGGAGCAGATCCACGCGCAGCTCGAGCGCGTCGACGCCCTGGGTGATCTCCGACATGATCGCACGCGCCTCGTTCACGTCCGGGAACGTGAGCGAGAGGAAGAACGTGTCCAGGCGGCGCGTGAGGCGCTCGTGGGCGAAGCTGCTTGGCATGTTCGGAAGCACAACGTTCAGGAAACGAACGAAGTCGCGGTTGATACGCGCGAAGTCCGTGTCGCCACGGTTCACCGTGAACTCGAACGACGCGCTCTTCTGGTACAGCGGCGCGCGGCGCGTCCACACGCTGTCGTGGGGCTCGCCGAGCGATGGACGGTTCGTCTCGCTGTCCAGGTACGCCAGCACATCGTCGATCGCGCGGTGCACATGGACAACGTACGGATACGCGGCGAGCGCCTCAACGACCTCAGGTGTCTCCACGACGCCACCGCCGCACGAGATAATCGTCGCGGGCGGCGGGTTCGCGATGAGGCGCAGCAGCAGCGCGCGCTGGCGCTCGCGGAACGCCTCCCACGTGTTGTCGTGGCGTGCGACGAACGCTGCGATCGGCTCGCCGAACTCCTTCTCCAGCTCCTCGTCGGTGTCGAGCAGATTCAAGCCGAGCGCAGACGCGGCCGCCTTCGCCAGGGATGTCTTCCCAGCGCCGCGCATGCCCACCAAAAAGACGCCAGGAACCGCAGTGTCCGCCTGGGCCTCGGCGCTGAGAACCGGCGCGACTTCCAGTCCCAGGTGCATCTGCACGTGGTCCCAGAACTCCGGGTACGTCTTGTCCGTACACTCCTTGTCCGTCACGACCACATCTTTGACCACGGCGCCGAGCACCGCGAAGCTCATGGCGATGCGGTGATCGTTGTGGCACTCGATGAACGCCTTCTTCAAGTGCGCCGTCTTCCCCTCGGTGCCCGTGATCCAGATCCCGTCCGGGAGCTCGCCGCACTCAACACCGAGCTGGCGCAGCCCCGTGACCATCGCGGCGATGCGGTCGCACTCCTTCACGCGCTGGTTGGCGATGCCCGTGATCCTCGTCGTGCCCTTGGCCACTGCGGCGAGCGCCACGGCGGTCATGAACGCGTCCGTCATCGTCTCCATGTCGATGTCCACGGCAGCGAGTGGCGTGCCGGTAGGCGGGCCCACGACCGTTGTCGAGAGCGCGTCCTGCGTCGTCGTGCAGCCCATGGAGCGCAGCAGCGTGTGGAACGCCGCGTCGCCCTGCAGACTCGTGTTCCCGAGCGCCTCAACGGTCACCTGTCCGCCGGTGATCGCGGCGAACGCCAGCGGGTACGTGGCGGACGACGCGTCCACTTCGACGCTGAACTCGGGCGGGTTCTGGTATGCGCCGCAGGGCACGCGGTAGCGGTTCGGCGCCAGCGTCTCGACGACGACACCGAACTGCGCCATGAGCTGCGTCGTCATGAGGATGTAGGGCAGCGACGTCGGGTGCGCCTCCTCGAGCTCGAGCACGAGTGGCTCCTGCGCATACGGCGCGCTAATGAGCACCGACGACACGTACTGGCTGCTCACCTTGCTCGCGAGGCGTACGACGCCGCCGCGCAGCCCCGTGCCGCGCACCGCGACCGGCGGGCACCCGTGCGCCTCCAGGTACGTCATGTCGCAGCCATTCGCGCGCAGCGCGTCCACCAGTGGCGCAATCGGGCGCTCCTTCATGCGGGCGTTGCCCGTGACCACGACCGACTGACCGTTGTCGCCCAGCAGCGTCATCGTGGTCGTGAGGAAACGCGCGGCGGTGCCGGCGTTGCTCAGGTAGATCTGCTCACCGTCCGCCACGGACGCGAACGTGCCGCCTGTGCCTTCCACGAGGAGCACCGCGCCGTTCTCCTCCCACGCGAACTTGGCGCCGACTTTCTGCAGCGCGTTCATCATCACTTGCGTGTCGTCCGAGTGCAGCAGGCCCTTGATGCGGCACGTGCCGCAGCCAAGCGCTGCCATGAGCAGCGCGCGGTTCGAGATCGACTTGGAGCCCGGCACGCGGATCACGCCGCGAGCCTGCTTACCCGGCACCATCTGAACCTGCTTCTCGAGCACAAGCGCAATCTGCGCATCTTGGACCGCGCGCGCATACGGGTTCGCGAGCACCGTGCCGATGCGCTCGATCAGCACGATCTTCTTCGTCCCCTGGCTGTTCTTTTTGTCGACCTCCATCTTCACGAGCACGTCGCTGGTCGCCACGTGCTCGGGCACGCGCACAGGCAGCCCGTACGCTGTGAGGCAGCGGCGCAGCCGCCCCACAGTCGCTGACGTGCACAACCCCATGCCGCGCGCGATCTCGGCTTCCTTGATCATGCCGATCGCCACGCACTCGCCATGCAGGTACGCGGGCTGCACGAGCGCCTCGATGCCGTGGCCGATGCTGTGACCGAAGTTGAGGATCGCGCGCAGGCCCATCTCCTTGACGTCCTGCGTCACGACGTGTGCCTTGACCTGCACGGCGCTGGCGACGACCTGCTGCACGAGTGCCATGTCCGTGAGCGCGAGCAGCTGGTCTGCGGCGCCCTCGAGCAGCTCGAAGAGCGCGGCGTCAAAGATCGCGCCGGCCTTGATAACCTCGCCCATGCCGTTGACGAGCTCGCGGCGCGGCAGCGTCTGCAGCGTGCTCAGATCGACGTAGACGCGCTGCGGCATGTGGAAGGCGCCGAGCAGGTTCTTGCCAAAGGCCTCGACGTCGATGCCGGTCTTGCCGCCGATGCTCGAGTCCACGCACGCGAGCAGCGTCGTGGGCACCTGCACGAAGGGCACGCCGCGCATGTACGTGGCGGCGACGTAGCCGCTGAGGTCGCCGACGACGCCGCCGCCGACGGCGATCACGAGTGTGTCGCGGTGGCAGCGGTTCGCGAAGAAAATCTCGTCCTCGATGCGCGCCTTCATCTCGCGGCTTTTGGAGGCCTCGCCCGCGGGCACCGCGTGCAGCAGCACGCGCTTTGCCGGGTGGTCTGCGAGCCGCGCTGCGAGCTGCGCCGCCAGCGGCTGCGCGTACAGCGGCGCCACGTTGGCGTCGGTGAGGATGACGAACGTGGACGTGGCGGCGCCCAGGCGCGCGAGGATGTCATCCGCCACGAACGCGCTCGAGAGCAGCTGCGAGCCCAGCACGATGTCGTACGAGCCGCACGGGATCACCTGCGCCATTACGGGAGGGATGTAAGGCTGCGTGGGGAGGTGCTCAGGAGGCGGCGAGATCGTTAGTGGTGGATACTCCAATTATTGAGCAAACACACGGAATTGGAGTCCATGGGGCAGTATTTGTTTTTTGTGCCTCCTCCCGGGGGAACTATTCTGCCTCACCACAATCATTTTCTGGACCCGATCGCCTTGCGAACGAGAGGAGGACTTGTGCTTATTCAGCGTCGTGCGCGGTGACGTTGCTGGAGCGATTGGGCGAGTTCGGCGAGTTCGGCGAGTTCGACCACCTCGGCGCAATCCGGACGAGCCGTCTTGTGTCGATGGCTTCCTTGAGAGTTGAAGGTCGCGAGATCGAAGGTGTTGAGACTGTCGAGACTCGAACAGCAGCTTCTGCCGCAGAGCGAGCTAATCAGCGAAGTGTCCCCGCTCACTTACTTGCGAAGCGAGCAAATGCGTGTACGGTGCAGCGAATCGATGTGAGGGCGGATCATGCGGTTCGGGCCCAGAGAAGGAAAGACTCGGGGATACTGTTTGTGCGAGTTGCTCCGAATGTGGCGCATTGCAAGACGTCGCCCATCCGGAGCCATCCTTAAGAGGCCACCGAGTGCTCCTACTCACGTCACCTTGAGACCTCGGCACCCTGCAAAGAGCCGTGCTCTGCAGCAGACCATGTTGCTCATAATGGCGAGTATGAGCCGGACCTTGCTCCATATGCCGCTCCCGCATCAAAGAAGAAGCTCGGATCTTCTACAGACATACAGCTACCATCCGACCAAGTCGGTAGAGGAACTCAGGGGAATGCAGAATCGCGGCGCAAGCCATCTGACGCATAGCTACCAGAGGCTCCTCCTAGACGATGGTGGAGATCCGAAGTGCTCCGTTGCACTACAAAGTAAGCCCAAGGGCTCCAGTGCTAAGCAGCAAAAACGTTCGGTTTGCATAGTACGCCATGCGATGCTTCCAAATAGCAGAGCCCAAGTTCGCATGTGCGAGCAAGTGCCGCGCGCGTTCTCCCTTTCTCCTTCCCTTACTCTCCGAAAAGCGGCGCTCGTGGCACTTGCAGCGCTCAGCAACCAGTACTAGCATCAGCCTTTGCAATGAGCGCGAAACAACGCAGCAGAGGATCGCTCGTGGTGTGCACGCTACTCTTCCTCTTTGTCGCGCTGGCAGCGAGTCCGCAACGAGGTGAGACGACCACGTGTCTCCCTGACAACCCGGATTACAAGCTGACTTTGTTCTATGTGATACAGCGCTCGCGCAGGAACCTGTGCCTCCAGCACCAGCACCAGCACCAGCACCAGCTCCTGCTCCAGAACCAGCTCCGACATCCCCACCGCCGGTTCTACCACCTGCCCCTGCTGAAACGCCCGCAGCGCCGACTCTCGTTCCCACAGCTCCGCCTGCGCCGACTTCGGCAGCGCCGACAGAAGCGCCAGTGGTGACGGCAACTCCACCGTCCGCTTCAACGCCGACCCCGACTGCGACCCCGGTGGTGACGCCGGAACCATCAGCGAAGCCGACTGTCGAACCGAGCGTGACACCACCAAGCGGCACCAATGCTGGCGTCGTCGCGACACAAACGCCGACAACGAAGAAGACAAAGACCCCGACGTTCGCCCCCACCTCGACATCAACGGAAGGGACGCCCGCACCAACGCCGAGAACGTCGGCACCGACTGAGTCGCCATCAAGCGACGAGAGCAACGCCAGTAACCAAAGCAGCGATGACAAAGACACAAAGAACCGGACGATCGTCATGGCTGTGGTCGCGGCGGTCGCGGGACTCTGCATCATCGGTCTCCTCGCGTGCTGCTGCATGCGGAGGAGACGGGATCGCGAGTCGAATGCAACGGCGACTCCTGTGTCCATTCTCGCAACGACCAACCGCCAGCAGCAGCAGCAGCAGCAACAGGAAGGGCGACACCAACTCTCGCAGCAGCAGCAGTACCACCCGTCGTTCGTCGCTGTCGACCGCGCCTCGAGTCAGCTTCGAGACAGCAAGCCGAGCCTCCACACCGCTGGATACGGCGGACTGCCAGCGAACGGGAGCGGGCTCCCGCAGTACGCCATCACGAGCCCCGACATGCCTGCAGACTACCGCGCCACCGCGACCCAGAGTCGACTCCTGGATCTCAACCGGCGTACCCGCACTGGCGTCGCGTCGTCGATGACGTCGTCCACGAGTTCGTTTTCGCAGTCGGCAAGCGACTCACACTTCTCGAACGCGCTGCGAGGTACCAACACCTCGTACAACAGCAATGCGAGTGCGCGGATCGACTCGGAGGCGTTGAGCTTCACGATGGACCGCGAGTCATACTCGTCCCAGATCTCGAACGATGTCGAGGGCATGGCTGACTCGAGATCCACGCGATTCACGCGGACATCTTCCGCTGCGTCCTACGCAACGCGCGACACTGTCGCCAGCGAAGTCTCGTCGATCAACGATCGCTCTGAGAGCACCACCTCAATCGGCCCCAATGACGGGCGAGGACACAGCAGCACAGGACCTGGCAACGGCAAGTCCTGGTACAAATCCATCGGCTCGCCGTCCGAGCACGATCGGTACACTGCCAACCTGGATCGCTCGACCTTCGAGCGCGAGTCCTTCGAGTTGTAGACAGCAATGAGCAGGAGATAAGTTATGGTAGGGAGGTGGGGAGCAAGAGCAAGAGCAAGAGCAAGAGCGAGCTGAAGCTCTATACATCGTCGAAGTGTACATTAGCCACGAGCCTCCGTACATCACTCGTGACTAGCTCGAGACCATGCTCCTTTCTCTCTATCAGATGGTTGGCTTGGGCGTCGTCGACTTGCCTCGCTCCGGCAGCTTCTTCGGCCGCGCTTCCAGCACGGCTCCTCTCGGGAGGTCTGCGAGGCGGTACGGACCGTACTGCACGCGGATGAGGCGCTTGACCACCAGTCGGACGTGCGCGAGCGCCTTCCGGACCTCGCGGTTCTATAAGCGAAGAGTGAAGAAAGATGCATGCATGCATGGATTTGAGTACAATAAGTTATAGGAAGCCGCTCTTGCCTGCCCGCCCGGCTGCAGCCCCGTCGCGCACACCTCACCTTGCCCTCGGCGAGCTTCACCTGGAGCCACGAGTCCTTCTTGTCGGTGGACTGCACCGCGACCTCGATGGGCCGGTACTTGACACCGTCCACGAGCGGCCCACGGCGCAGCTCCGCGATCTTGGACTCGGACACCGCGCCGCGCACCTGTGCGCGGTACACGCGCGTGATGCCGGTCGTCGGGTGCTCGAGTGTGCGCGCGTAGTCGCCGTCGTTCGTGAACAGCAGCAGCCCCTCGGTGTTGAAGTCCAGGCGGCCCTGAGTTAGCGAACACTATGAGTCCCTTGTCGCGCACTCACAGTTGCAGTGCCAGCAGCGTGCGCTTATACACGCACCACGGGCATTATGTGCTGCGTGAGTCCCATGACCTTGAGACGGTCGAAGATCGTCGGGCGGCCCTGCGGGTCGCTCGCCGTCACCAGCTCCTGCGGGTCATCATAGTCAGCTACTCAGTCGCCAGCAGCAGAAGCAGCGACACGCACTCTCCACCAACGGAAGGAACGCACCCCCGGCAGCTTGTGCGCGAGCCACACCTTGAGCGCCGCGGCAGGCGCGAGCGCGCGGCCGCCCACCGCCACCGCGTCGCGCGCGACGTCCACGACGGTCGCCAGGTCAGTCACTACGCGGCCGTTGACCGTCACATCGCGCGCCGCGATATGCTTCTCGGCCTCACGCCGCGAGCAGAGCCCCGACATGGCGATGCGCTTCGCCAGTCGCACGCTCGTTCCATTATCCGCAGCAGCAGCAGCAGCAGCGGCGGGCGCCTGGCGCTTCGCCTTTCCCGGTCGCGCGGGCGGCGATGACAGCACCGGGGACTTCTTCAGCGTCAGCACCGAGCGCGTCTGCTGCGATGCCGCCGCTGGCGCCAGACGCCGCCCGAGCGCCAGCACGCCGCCACCAGCGCGCCGGATCATCAGCATCCTGCTTGCTGCCAGTGATTGTCCGGTGTTGGTTGGGATAGTGATATAAGACAGGTTGCAAAATGTATTGCTCGTCATCTCAAATTGTACTCGCCAATATTATTGAGGAAGTTCATGTATGCCGATGTCGATAGTGATAAAAGCCACGCTCGAGCGCTCCACGAGCACACACCTCAAACAAGACACGTCACCAGCAGCACATCGAGCCAGCAAGCACCTCGCATACCGAAGATGGAGGCGCTGAAGCAGCAGGCGGTGGAGCTCAAGCGGCTCTGGAAGAACAAGCGGCAGCTGGCGCACCAGGCGCTCAACCTGGCGATGGTCGTGCTCACGGCGCTCATGATCTGGAAGGGGCTCATGGCCTTCACGCAGAGCGAGTCGCCGGTCGTCGTGGTGCTCAGCGGCTCCATGGAGCCGGCCTTCCAGCGCGGCGACATCCTCTACCTCGACAACAACGTACGTTCGCGTTCTTTCTGCCGGCCTGCGACGTGTGCGCTCTTGCGCAGTGTGTGGCAAGTGACCTTGGCAAGCGCCTTCCTTTCGCAGAAACCCAACCTCGAGATCGGCGACATCGTCGTGTACAAGGTCAAGGGCCGCGACATCCCTATCGTGCACCGCGTGCTCGAGCTGCACCGCAGGTGCGCGCATCTCGCTCGCTATATGAGGTGGGAGGATGAGGCGGACGGCCGCTGATTGCAGCTGTGCGTGAGTTAGCGCGGCGGACGGGAAGGACGTGTACCTGACCAAGGGCGACAACAACAACGTGGACGACCGGTGCGTCGCTGCAGACAAACAAGAGTGATCGAGCGGTAGTGTTGGAAAGCTGACGTGTGTGGCTGGCACGTGGGGTGCAGAGGACTCTACGCGCAAGGCCAGGCGTGGCTCGAGCGTGACGACATCGTCGGCATCGCGCGCGGGTGCGTGCCATGAGTTGGTTCAGGGTTGGGCTGGCTGCTGGCTGATAGCGGTGTGGTGGAGCAGCTCGGTGCCGTACGTCGGGATGCTCACGATCCTGCTCAACGACTACCCGATGCTCAAGTACGTGCTCGTGGGCGGCATGGGCCTGCTCGTGCTCACACAGCGGGAATAAGGAGGAACGAGCAGAAGAACACATGCAGGCAGCCTTCGCCCACCACCCAAGCAGAGGAACAGAGCAAGCGCCGGTCCTGACGTGTTGAGTACGTGGCTCGAAAAGGAATAAAATAAGTGAGGGAGGAAGGCAAGCGGCTGCGGAGCGAGCGCTCGCTCACTTCCGCGCGTCGCTGACGCCTGGGGTGTTGCGACTTGCTTGTGCTGCTACTGCTGCTACGGGTGTCGGCGCAGCGCCGTCATAAATATCAGGGACGTCGATGTGCTCTGGCTCGTGGCCGCTCTCGTGGCGCTCCCACGCCATCGTGAGTCCCACCTCGAGGTTGCGCACCCAGCGCGCAGTGTCGAACAGCGGACAGCGCTCGCGGTCGTCCTCGAGCCGCCGCCGGATCTCCCAGAGTTTGTCCATGTCGCTCGCGAGCGCGACTGCGAGCTCCTCGTATTCCTCGAGCGAGCCCGTGATGAGCTCACCCATGTTCGCGGCACGCAGCAGACTCGACGCCACGCGGCAAGCCATGCGCTCCTTGGCCATCGTAATGAGCGGCGTGCCACCCCAGAGGATGTCGCACCCGGTCGTGTGTGCGTTGCACTCAGGTGTGTCGAGAAAGAGGTCGGCGAGGTACCCGCGCCTGAGGTGCTCGTCTTTGGGCGCCACGTCCGTAAAGTGCAGGCGATGCGCTTTCACGCCGCGTACGGCCGCTTCGGCGCGGATGTTGGCCTCGGCGATCGGCGGGAAGCGCAGCAGCCACAGGATCGAGTTGGGCACGCGCTTGAGGATGTTCATCCACGTCGAGAACGTCAGCGGGTCGATCTTGTACACCTGGTTGAAGTTGCAGAACACAAACTTGTCCTCGGGCACGCCGTAGTGCGCGCGCGTGGGGCACTTGTCGACGTCCAGCACGTCGCGCGCGGACTGCCGGTGGTCGTTCACGAAGTACGAGTGCGGCATGTTGATGATCTTCTCCGTGAAGAATCGCCGGTGCGCCTTCGGCACCACCACGGCGTCGCCGACCATGTACTGGACGTAGTCGGCGCCAAGCGTACCGCAAAAGCCCATGTAGCTCACCTGGATTGGCGCCGGCCGGAGCGCGAAGATCTCGTTGCGCGCACCCTTCGTGTAGCCGTTGAGGTTGATGAGAATGTGGATGCCGTCGCCGTGGATGAGGCGTGCGGCGTCGCCGTGGCTCGCGATCATGCTGATGTCCTTGAAGTGCTCCACCTCACTTGCGATCTTGCGCCGCCACACCGAGCCGTCGTCCGGGGTCGTCGAGTAACAGAACACCTCGAACTTGCGCTTGTCGTGCATCCCAAACACACTCTGCATCAAGTGCGCGAGCGGGTGGTTGCCCAGGTCCGAGCTCACGTAGCCGATGCGCAGGCGCTCGTGCGACTTCTTGCTCTTGTAGCGCAGCAGCGGCATCTCAACGAGGCTCACGTTGAGCTTCGCACGCTCGGCGTACCGCCGCGAGATGTCGAGGAACCGCTGCAGAGATAATGGATAGACCAGCGCGTGGAAAGGCTGCACTGACGGCAGCACCTTGTCGATCGCAAGCTGCGCGTCCAGGAACGTGAGCAGCCGGTGGAGGTCCTCGTCACGGCTCTGCCAGTCGCAGATGAACATCATCGAGTGGAAGTAGTTGGCGAACGCGTCCGGGAAGTTCGGGCGCAGCGCGAGCGCCTTCCGGTAGCACGTGATCGCGTCATCGAGGCGCCCGCCGTCCTTGTACGCGCTCGCCAGGTTGCTGTAGGCGTCCGGGAAATGCGGTTTGAGCCGGATAGCCGTGCTGTAACACTGGATAGCCTCGTCTAGCCGCGCCAGGTCCTTGTACACATTGCCCATATTGCTGTAGGCGTCGGCGAAGTTAGGGTCGATCGTGATCGCCTCCTGGTAATGCGCGAGTGCCTGGTCCAGTTTGCCCTGCTCCTTGAGCACACTGCCGAGGTTGCTGTGCGCCGCTGCGAAGTTCGGCAGCAGGCGCGCGGCGGTCGTATAGCAGTGGATCGCCTCCTTCACCATCCCTTTGTCCTTGAGCGCGTTCCCGAGGTTGTTGTACGCGTGCGGGTGGTCGGCTTTCAGGCGGAGCGCGGTGCGGTAGCACGTGATCGCCTGTTCGAGCTGCCCGAGCTCGCGCAGCGCGTTGCCCAGGTTGTTGTACGCGTCCGGGAAGTTGGGCTCGAGTTGGATCGCGTGGCGGAACGTGTGCACCGCGAGCTCGAGCTGGCCGGTGTCGTAGAGCGCGCTCGCGAGGTTACCGTGCGCGATTGCAAAGTCCGGACGCAGCGCGATCGCGTGTCGGTAGGCGGTGATTGCGTCCTCGACACGCCCGCTCTCCTTGAGCGCGTTGCCGAGGTTGCTGTGCGCGTCCGCGAAGTCGGGCGCGAGCCGGATGGCCTCCTGGTAGTGCTCGATCGCAAGCTGGAGCTGCCCGTCGTCCTTGAAGACGCCGGCGAGGTTGCTCCAGGCGACCGCGAAGGTCGGCCGGACGCGGATCGCGTGCGCGAAGCAGAGCTTGGCGTCCTCGAAGCGGCCCTGCACCTTGTAGAGGTTACCGAGGTTGCTGTGCGCGTCGACGAGCGTCGGGTCGAGCACGAGCGCCATCTTGTACGTCTCGACGGCCTCGTGGGTCTGTCCGAGCTGCATGTAGGCGTTCGCGAGGTTGTTGTACGCATCGCTGAAGCGCGGGTGGAGCTTGATGGCCTTAAGGTAGAATTGTACAGCGCCGAGCAGGTCGCCGGTCTCACGCAGCGCGTTGCCGAGGTTCCCGTACGCCTCGGCGAAGTTCGGAGCGACGCGGATGCACTGCTGGCTGTAGAAGATGCTCTCGCTCAGATGTCCGAGCTGGAAGTGCAGCGCGCCGAGCAGCAGTAGCGTCTCCGGGCGGAACGCGTCCGTCGCGTACAGCTGCTCGCAGATGCGCAGCGCGTCGCGGTAGTAGCCCAGCTGGTACTGCTCGTGCGCCAGGTTGAAGAGGTCTGCAGGTTTGAGCGCGCGGCAGTCAGCACCTTCCTACTCGCAGCTCCACGCAGAGTTCAGAGTACGCACACGTGAAGCGCTGCGCGCCGGCGTCGGCCGGGTCGGCGAGCGCCCCAGCGCCGGGCATCGCGAACTGCTGCTGCTGCTGCGGGTGGTGCGGGTGCCAGCTGTATGCTGCTGCGTGCGAGAAGCTGTGGGCCATTCTGGGAACCGGCGCCGCCCTCCCAACGCGCGTGAAGGCGCGCGACGACGATGAGGCGGTTGCTGGTTGGCGGTGCGCGCAATGCGTAAATGGGCCTCGCGAGTGAGTGTGGGGCACGCGGGGGCTGTGGTGGGAGGCGGCGCATGGCGGCGCTTGCTCGCTCGCTTCTTACGCCAGTCCTCTCATACTGGACGCCGAGTATTGCGCAGGTGGCGGGCCAACTGGCAGTTTGTATTCGATTTTTATTTGGCGGGAGATGCCAGAGACGGGACGTGTGCGACACCAAAAAACGAGCATTTGATTGAGGCAGCAAAGCACGACCAAACAAACCGAACAAGCGGCGCCGGGCCGTGGCGAGAGAGCAAGCGCGAGAGAAGGTCTGACGGGGATGTGTTGCGGTTCGAAGCTGCGCTGCGTGTGGGCCTGAAGAAGACGCCACACACACAGTCCAGAAGTGGCACGCTTGCTCTGGGCGGAAAGCAACCAACTTGTGCAGAAAACACCGGCGAATCCAGCGCCAGAAACCAGTGTGCGAGCAAAAGACTGATCTTCGCCATTTGCCACGCTGGACACGCGCACGACACCCCTACATTGGCGCGAAGGTCACTCGAGCCAGCATGCCGCTCTTCGAAAAGTCGCACATGCGCACTGGGCAGCTCGCTCCTGCCCTCGTGCATCGAGGCCGAATGAGCCGCTCAACGATCGAGCCCCGCTTCGCCATGACCCGCCGATATCTGATCCCTTCGCTTGTTGCGCTGACATCATATCATTCAAAGTGTCGCGATGATGGCGACGTCGAGAACGTGTACCCGGATTGGCAAACCCCAATGCGCGGCAACTGTCTTCGCGAGGTCGGTGTCCTTCATCAAGCCTGCTGACGTTCAGAGCAGCTCAGGTCAACGTCCTTAAGCGCACATCCAAGCACTGCGTCAGACATCAAGGCGCAAATGTCTCCTCGGAGAAGAGACCCGGACCAGGTTGCCCAGAGAATCACACAAGTACCATACATGCGATCATAGTGATCCGAGAATGACAAGAGCTCTATGCACGAACACACACCTTCGATCACCTATTCCTGCCTACTTGCAGCATGCACCTCTCTCCTGGTATTCGAGCTAGCTAGTGCTGGTTCGTGCGGTCCCGGAGCACGCTCCCGGGGGTCGCCGGGTGGTCGCTCCGCCGAGGCTTCTTCGGCGTCCGCATGGCGTCGCCTGCGCCGCCCGCCTTCGCCGCCGCCTTGCCTGGCGGCAGCATCGCCTCGTACACGCGCGGGTTGATCGTCACGCTCTTAGTCGCGTCGTGCGTCTTGTAGATGCCCACGAGCCGGTCCGCGAGCTCGAACATGTTGTTGCGCAGCGAGATGATGACGAACTGTGCGTTGCGCGTGCGCTGCTTGATGTAGTTGCCGACGATTGACACGTTCTTGAAGTCGAGTGCTGCGTCGATCTCGTCCATCACGTACAGCGGCGTCGGCTTGTAGTGGTGCAGCGCGAACACGAGCGCGAGCGACGCCAGCGTCTTCTCGCCGCCCGACAGGTTCGAGATGTTCTTCCAGCTCTTCTTCGACGGCCGCACGCTGAAAACGACGCCCTCCGAGAACGGGTCGAGCGAGTCCACGAGCTCCAGCTCGGCGTCGCCGCCCAGCGTGATCATCTGGTACATCTCCTTGAGCTTGAGCGTGATGACGCGGAAGCCCGCCATGAACTCCTCAAGACGCTTGCGCCGCAGCTCGTCGTACTCGTGGCGCTTCTCGTCGCGCAGCCTCGTCGCATCCTCTAGGTCTTTCAGACGCGCGCGGTATTCCACCTCCTTCTCCTTGTACTCCATGAGTGCGCCCATGTTGACGTTCGCCTTGAGCTCGTCACGCTGTTGCTCGAGCACCGAGATCTCGTACTTCATCTCCTCCTTGTTGTACCGCGCGAGCGCCTTCTCGTCCAGTATCGGGAGCTTCTCCATGTGGATAAAGTCCTCTTCTTCTTCTCCTTCCTCTTCCTCCTCGGCTTCTTCCTCGCCGTCTTCGACCATGTCTTCAACGCCATCCTCTTCGTTCGCCTTGCTCTCTTCCTCTCCTTCAGCGCCGGCGTGTTCTGCATCTTCCATGTCGACGTCTTCGCCGTCTGCGCTTTCAGTCGAGTGGGGCTTGGTACGCTGCTTCTTCGTGGTCGTCTTCTTCTTCTTCGCCTCCTTCTCCGTCGGTGTCTTGCGAGGCGGCTTGCGCGGCTCGTCGTCGAACACGCCGGCGTTCTGCTCCTGCTCCAAGACGTACGCCTCGTGGAGCGCCGTGAGCTTCGACGCCCAGTACGTCTCCTTCTTGGCGTTCTCCTCGAGCATCTTCTCGCAGTCCTCGAGGCTGTTCTGGAGATCCACCTCGCTACTGCGCATCTCATCATACTGCTTCTTGAGCTTCTGATACTTCTTCTCTTCCTTCCGGAGCGCCTCCTCCTTTGTCTTCACTTCCGCCTCGATCGCCTCGCATTTCTGCACGACTTCCATCGCTTCCTCCTCCATCGCCGTGCACTGCTCCTTGATCTCCTCGATCTTCACTGCATTCGCCGCCATGTCTACCTCGAGCTGTTGCAGCGCCTGCACGTTCTTCTCACTGTTCTTCTGCGCGCTCTTGAAGTCCACGCGGATCTTCGTCATCTGCTTCGTCTTCTCGTCGATCTGCTTCGTGATCTTGTTCGCGACGCCCTGCTCCTTGCGCAGCTTCTCGCCGCCGACGTCCAAAATCTTGTCCTTCAGATCAGCGAGCTTGGCCTCCATCTTCTCCACCTTCTCCTTCACGCCCTCGAACTCGACCTCCTTCGCGGACTTGACCTTCTTGAGCTTCTCCACCTGCTTCTTCGCGTCGCCCGACAATTGTGTCTGCTTCTCCAGCGCGAGCTTGCTCTCGCGCAGATCCACCAGCTTCGTCCGCGTCGCGCTCAGGCTCAGCTCGAGCCGCGGCAGCTCGTTCTCGAACTGCTCGATGTTCCGCGTCAGCTGCGTTACCTCCTTCTCCAGTGCGAACTTCTCGTCGCGAACGCGCTGCAACTGATCCTTCAGCTCCGCCGCTTCCCGCTGCAGAGCCGCGATCTCGGCCTCGCTCAGCCCGTTCGAGGCGATCGAGCTCGACATCCCGCCACTCTTGGTGCGCTTCCCGCCGCCAGACATCGCGCCGGAGAGCTCGACGAGCTGTCCGTCCAGCGTCACAACGCGATACTTGCACTGGTTGCCCTGGTACGCGATTGACGTCGCCTCGTCCAGATCCTTTGCCACGAGCGTATCGCGTAGCGCAAAGTAGAACGCTGGCAAGAACTTCTGGTCCTTCACCTGCACCAGGTCGAAGAGCCGAGGTGCTTGCTGGCCGGACGGTCCCGTGATCGGGCGGAACTGCTGGTTGCACTTGGCGTGCAGGTACCCGAGCTGCTCAAGAATGAGAAACGTCGTGCGGCCGAGGTTGTTCTTGCGCAGGAACTCGACGCACGCCTGCGCGCCCGAAGTGGTCGCCACCACGAGGTTGTCGAGCGCGCTGCAGGCGGTGGAGATCGCGACGTCGTATTTGCCGTCGATCGCGCCGAGGTCGCCCAGACGACCAAAGAGCCCGGCGGCCGCTAGCGGCTGCCCGGGCTTGCTCGCATCCAGCAGCGCGCGCAGCATGCGGCTACGTGTCGCCTGTGACTGCACCGAGCTCGACGCTTCCTCGGCCTTCGCACGCGCATCGCGGAACTTGTCCGACACGATCCCGTCCTGCGCCTTGGCGTGCGCCAGCTCTTTCTCCGCGGCCACGATGCGCGCCTTCATGACCACGAGCTCCGCGCGCTTCTGCTCCTGCTGCTGCTCAATGTCCTCGATCGTCGCTTCCGCATCCT
This sequence comes from Globisporangium nunn, assembly GCA_023334075.1. NCBI lineage: Eukaryota > Oomycota > Peronosporomycetes > Pythiales > Pythiaceae > Globisporangium > Globisporangium nunn. The sequence continues at coordinate 6,955 of JAASFZ010000066.1, read as the reverse complement.
GGATGCCGTGCACCTTGGCCTCGAGCGCTTTCTTCGCGTTCGTCACCGGCTCTTCGACGAGCTGGATCTCCGTGTCGGTCGTGTCGATGACGGACCGCAGCGCGTTCATCTCGGCGTGGAACGGCTCGACCTCCTGCTGCAGCGCCTCCATCCTACTGCGCAGCTTGCCGGTTTCAGCCTTGTGCTCCTCGAGGATCGCCTCGAGCACCTGCTCCTGCTTCTTGAGCTGCCCCTGCAGCTTCTCCACCTCCGCCTCGAGCTTGGGCACGAGCTCCTCGTTCTCGCTCTGCTTCTGCGCGATTGCTTTCTGCTTCTTGAGCTCCTTCTTCTTGGTCGCCTCAAGCTCCTTGAGTTGCTCCTTGGCGAACTTGAGCTCCTCACGCAGCTTCACGTCCTGCTTCTCGAATGCGGCGTACACGGCCTTGGTCTTGTCGAGTTCGGCAGCCACGACGTCGTGCTCGCCTTTCACTTGTTGGTACACGGCCTCGACGCCTTCGAGCTCCTTGCGGTTCGCCTCCATTTTCTCGAGCTCCGCTTCGTACTGCGCCTGCAGTTCGTGCTTGCGGTCCTCGCAGAGCCCGCGGTTCTTGGCGGCGTCCTGGATCCAGAGCTGGTAGAGGATGTTGGTCTTGGCGAACACCTCCTTCTCCTTGCGCAGGTACTCCATGGCCTCCTGCCGCGGACCCTCGAGGTGCGCCTTCTCCTTCTCCACGAGCTTCACGCGGTTCACTTTCTCCGCGCGCCGCTCGTTGCACTCCTCGACCTCCTGCCATACTTTCTCCGTCGGCTCGACGTACACGTTCGAGCCGATGATGTCCTCGAGGTACTCGAGGAGCCCGTCCTCTCCCGCGGCGCCCTCGGGCGCCTTGCTCTTCATCATCGCGATCTGCTCGACCTCGCCCTGGAGGATCAGGAAGCGGTTGTTGTCCAGGTCGATGCCCTTTCCCGAGAGCAGCTCCGTCACGTGCGTGAAGTTGCTCGGCCGGTCGTTCACAAAGTACTTGCTCACGTTGCTCTTCGTGGCGGTGCGCGTGACCACAAAGGCTGAGCCGGGCACCACGCGGTACGACTCCTGGAAGCCTCCCGGCGCATGGGCGTCGCTCGCGTCCGCTACGTCGCCGCCGTCGCTGGCGCTGTGTTCGTCGTCGTCGTCGTCGTAGATCTCGTGGAAGAAGACCGAGACCGTGGCCGTGTCGAGGTCCGGGAAGGCGGCTGAGCGGTGCACGAGCTCGGAGACTTTCTTGAGGCGCAGCTTGGACGCGCGCTTGCCGAACACGAAGAGCAGCGCGTCGATGACGTTGGACTTGCCGCTGCCGTTCGGGCCCACGACCGCGCTGAAGCACTGGTGGAACGGCCCGATCTCCACGCGCCCGGCGTACGACTTGAAGTTCTGCAGCTGCATCTTCGTGATCATGAGCCGCGTCTTGGGCGGCGCGGGCGCGGGCGCCGGCGGCGGAGACGGCGCGGGTGACGGCGGCGCGTCATAGGCGGCGGCGCTGGCGCCGGCGGCTTGGGCTTGGGCGTCCATGGTGCCTTCTTGGGAGTGCGGCTGGGGCTACCTGGCCGAATTTGCGGAAAGTTAATTCGCAGCCTAGACGCAGCGCCGCCAAGTATTCGCCAGAAGAGCCCGGGCGGAGCGGAATACTACGCCTGTAGACGCGAATTTGGCGGGAACGCCTTCGAAATGGAGCCGGGGCTGGCGAGCGGCGAATGGCGAATGGCGAGTGGCGAGTGGCGAGTGGCGAGCTGCATCACCAGACCAAGCGGAGAGCGCGATGCGCCGGCGCGAACGCTTCCGACTCCTCGGCAGACGGCCGCCGCACGCATCCCGCCTGCGTTCGCACCCACGGTCCGACATCGTAATCCTTCGCGTTTCGAAACTTCGCAGCGAAGAGCGCAAACTGAGCGCCGATTCCCCACTGCCTACTCGCCAGGTCAGCCCAACAGAACGCTCGGCAAAACGTGGACATGGCTTGACCGCTCGCAGCGAATCTGAGCATCCGAGCTGGGATGCAGTCCGTTGTCGTTCAGACGACTCTGTCGGAAGCACGAGAGTTCCAGAAGAGTCTTGCTTGTCGGCTTGCTTTCAACGAAGCGGAGAGCGCGGAGCTATTGCTGCAGTCACCTCTGGGCGAACAGCCAGGAAGACACTGCGCTGCTCTTCGCGAGGAGCAAGAATTGCACCAGGAAGCTCGTCATCTCGTTTGTCATTACAAGGTTTGTCACGAACTTGGAAGCACTTTATTTAGCTCGAAGGTGGAAGCCCAGCATTCCATTGCATACAAATTCCACGTCTATTAGCATTTTGAGCTAATACACATATTTGCACGTATACAAACGTCTAGCGAAAAAATTGCCCAACTCTTAGCTTCTTGTTCGTTCATCAGCTCTCAAGCTCAGTTCGTCATCACTGGAGCGCAACCGCGCCTTCTCCCCCTCGAATGCCCCAGCACCAGCAGCTGCCATCCGACCGACCGCCGTCGCAGCCCAAGACCAGCAGCGAGCGCGGCCGCGTCTTTCGCGCGCGCCAGCGCCAGCGCGAGGCGGAGCTCGAGGACCACGTCCGCTCCCTGCACAGCAGCCTCCGGCAGTTGCGCGCCGACTTGCAGGCCGCCAAGACCAAGCGGCGACAGCGCCAGCAGCAGCGCAACCACCGGCTTCTGCACCTGCCACGTGCCAGCAAACATGCCGTGTCCCCCGACGCCTGCGTGGAGCTCGCGCGCGAGTTCTTTGCTGTACTCCGTTTCGGCCTCGACGCCTTCCCGGCGCTCAACGAGGAGAGTGGCGCGATGGTCGAGCATCTCAGCACGCGAGCAGCAGCCGACAAACTCCTGGCCACGAGGTACAAGGCGAGCTTTCTCTGGCGCGTATTCGACAAGCACGTCCGGTTCGGCGACCTCACGGGCATCGAAGTGGTCGTCGAGCAGTGGCGAAGGCACACGGCGGCGTACGCAGCGTTTGAGATCGAAGTCCAGAGTGTCGACGCTGTCGCGGTCGCCAACGCGGACCGGGAAGGGACACTCGTGGCCGTGCGCTCGACGCTCCATGCTCGCTTTTCGCGCGGGTCGTTTCCAGCACTGTTCCCTTGTGCGCTGGAGAAGCGGCCCGAGCTTGCTGTGCCTCTGCTGGATCGGGACTTGTCGTTCGAGTGCAAGACGCACTTCCACTTCTCGGACATCGGGCAGATCAAGTTGTATGCACCGGAGATCAACTTCGTCCAAACCTTCATAGATGCACTCGAAAGTATCAGCATGGTCACAGAACTGATGCAGTTCTCGGTGATGACGCCGCACGGAACATTTAAGGGCCAGACCGACACGAAAACACCCGACATGTATGTCGAAGATGATCAAGAGCTCCGCCAGCCCATCAAAGACAACCGGGGGAACTCTTTTCTGTCATTAAGTGTGCAGGAACAACAAGAGAGGCGCACACCGGCAGTACCAGACGAGCAGGAAGAGAAGGAAGCGATCGCGAAACGAGTGCTCGCTGCTTTCCACACACTTCGTTGAGCATGACACTGGACGACATCACCAGGTCTAGCTCAGATAAAGTACCAGTTATGTAGCTGCTGCGCCATCCGCAATCGGTGTGAGGTTGTACGACTCAATAGACTCGCGAAGGAGTCGAACCGTCGTAGGCGTGATCTTGGCTTTACGATTTCCGTCGCGGACGAACTCGGACTCATGTGAGTTCCACTTGCGAACCGACGTCATTTCTCGAGGAGTCGTCATGGTTGCACCGACAGGTACGCCCTCGTCACGGAAGCTGCCGCCGCACTACCTCGGTGGCAGTAGCAATCTCGTGAGTGAGCGTAGTCGGCGCGAAAAAGCGGAGAGCGCGCTTCAACGCGCGAGACATAGTTTGCGCACCGTTTCCGAGTCGCTGGAGCCACGTGTGGAGCAACTCGCACAAGCCATCAAGGTCTGCTGTGAGCGGCAAGAAGTGCTGCATCGCATAGGCTTGGATACTCGCTATGGATGAGCGCTAGGTGTGCACCTAACACTTGCTCTCACATCACACCCGATCCGGTCCAGACGATTCAGATCGAGAAGCACCAACAACTCGATGCGGACGCTGTCACGCACCAAGCACTAGATGAGCTGCAGCAGCAGTTCGATGAACTCGAAAATCAACAAAGTCGATTGCCTGTCGCGTTGGATGCGAAACTTGAAGCACTGGCCCAGCAGCTGAGCGGACAGAGGCAGTCGGACACTTTCGTACGATACCCCCACTTGCTTCAACTAGTCTGTGCTCAATATGACTCACTGTTGCGTCTGTGATCTGTGACGTTCGTGACAACAGGAGCTCAGGCTGCTGCTAGCTCATCAACAGGATGCTCATGACGACCTGAACACCGAGTTTCGTCTGCTTCGACACGAGGTTGGTCTCATGGGCTTCTGTTCGACAACGTTTGGCTGCGTCTGGATCATCTGTGTGTTGTGCGCGCGCCCACATGCCGAGTTTCATAAGCTCCTGCTTTTCACAATGGCTGCTCTTGCATTATGTGCAGTTTACGGCAACGCACGAGTTCCTCACCAAACGGATGGACACTGTCGATGACGCAGTCGAATGTGTCCGCAAAGACTTGGCGCGTGTAGGTGACCAGCAGTTCGCGTCTCAGCAAATGATCACCGATCGCGTCGCCGCACTTGACGAGAAACTCTTTGTACTCGACAAAGAGATACTCAGGATCAAACTCGCGTTGCCCTCTGCTACAGCTGCTCAATTGACACCTGCGTTTTCAGAGCGGAGTTCGATGGGAAGCACTTCGAGCCACGTCGAGCCTCCGAGCGGAGGAATAGCAATCCAGCAGAAGCTACACGAGCTATCGCTGGAGATCGAGACTCTGTGAGTGACACCAGTAAGCTGAGTGGCGTCAGACTAGGCGCTTTCCCTGCGACGATGCTGGCGATCTGCGACTGACTGATGAGTTGATACCGCAGGAAAGCAGATGCTACAACGAGTCGAGTAGCAGATCGGAAACAGTTTGATGGACTTACGAATCGCTTGAGAGAGACGGCCAAGAGCTGCCAGACGCTCAAGAAGGATCTCGACAGCCGACTACAACAAATCCAAGCGTGCTGCAACCAGGTACGTACGCTGGTCCTCATGTGCTGTGCTGCCATCTAACATTCAGGTTGGTGCAGATGACCACAAAAGTGCCCAGTGAGCTCTCGAAACGATTGCTGAAGGCGCAGAGCGGGTGGGACACCGAATTGCAGAACTTGCGCGCGTGTGTCAAGCAGCTGGAAACCGATAGCGAAGTCAAGAAAGAGCGCGATCACCCGCAGCCTTGGAGTCAAAGTGGACCCAAGTTTGGCATCGACCGGGAAGATCAGCTGCTAGCCGCAATCTCGCTCAAACTGGAGATGATCGACGAGGTGAAAGCGGACGTCGGAGATTTGCGCAGCGAAGTGCAGCTTCATCACGGCGGGCAGGACACATCGGTAGCTCTTGGGTTTTCTCCATGTACATGCTTACCTTGGCATCCCACTCACATCTTGATGCAACAACGTTTGCACAGTTGAGTGCACTGAGTGCCAAAGTGCACCGCGTGGAAGCGGACTTGCTTGGACTGTACGACTGGTCTCGTGCGAAAGTATCCCAGCTGCAGGAGGAAGTGACGTACTCGAGTGCAATGCTTGCGTACTTTTCCGCACACGCCAAGATCCTCCCAAAGTAGCATAGAACAAAAGGCAAGAGCTGTTTTGTCTTCCGAGAACATGCATACGGCAGGAGCGAAGTCCATGTTCGGTGAATACCAGCACCTGGGGATGCAGTAGCGAGCAAGTCCTGGAGGCCACGACGACGGCAGTGACTAACTACAGAGTGACGCCCACCTGTGTTTTCATCGCTGTACCACATCGTTTTCTTGGTGACTTTATGTTGCTTGTTGTTTGACCAGCGGTCAACGAATGGGGAAATGTTCAGCATACAAGTACAAAAGTTAAAAGCTGTCGCATGTTAAAAACGATGCTGAGTTTCTCTTTCTACTCGAAAAATGGTTTCATGCAATACCAAATCAAACAGTTATAATGCGCAGCTGATTCCAAAAGTGGGTAGGATAAATGCCAGAATAAATACAATTCCGCCTAAATGGATCATTCCCCGCAAATCATCATACTTATGATTTTATGTTGAGCATAGCTGTAACCGCACTAAGATCCAACTCTTCTGTTATATCATTTGAAACTAGTGCGACATCCATTTGAAACTAGCTGCATTTCTAAGCTTTGTTGTCAAAATGTCATTAACAGTCAAATGGTCGTCACCATGGAGCTGTAATCGCACGATCTCGAGCGACATAAGAAGGGCTCGATCTCAAGCAACGAAGAGGGCGTTGAGATAACCCTTGCTCACTCCTAGCAGCGTCGAGCCGGATGGGTTCACACAGAGTTATGTTCGGGGTACGTTCGGGGTATGGCGCAACCCCATATGCCCTCCATGACCCTTGTACCGCTGCAAGTGCTTGACAGCCAACCAAGCTGTTGGTTGGCCCAGACCCTCTCAAGGAAGATAACTGTCATAACATGTGGACAAAGTCAATTAGGTCTTTGCAGTAAAACGATTGGCGTGCAGTGTCTGGTGCAATCATTAGGAAGAGTAGGAGGGCACGTCAACTTTGTTAATCAAATCAGTGCTCTCTATCAACCCTACCTTTATGACATCGAGGTGGCACAAGGTGTGATGTAAACATTGTTGACTAGTTTTTATAATCACGCCCACTGCCACACCACAGGCTGTTGGTACGGTTTTCTTCGCCACGAGACGGCTACAGCTCTAACTTAATCTTTTCACTCAATCGATCAGCAGGAGGTGCGATGTCTCCAGCATCTCGATATCTATATGCGCGCTCAGTATCCTCAAAGTCTCGCCGCCTACGTACATCCCGATCGCTTCCACAAGCCTTCGTTGCAAAGAATCCGTTGTGCGCGCTGTCGGCTGGCTCTTG
>JAASFZ010000659.1:0-13765 GCA_023334075.1 Globisporangium nunn | reverse complement strand
GTCCGATCGGAGCGTTGTATGTCTCGGACTTGCATGGCGGTCGTTTCCTGGCTTTGGCGATGCCACACACGGCGCAGAGCAACGTCAAGCTGCGCGCGAAGACTGGTGCCAAGGTGTCTCCCGAATCGGTGGAGCGCTGCGAGATGTGGGCCACTCCCGATCAGCTTAGCTCCAGCATCCCTTCGAACCGTGGAGCTAGACCTCTGCCATTCTCGCTCCTATCGTCGCGACCGTGTGCGAGACGACGCAAAGCGTTCTCGGCGCTCCAACTCGGCGGCGACGCTGAGAGGAGGTGCTTTCCGCGCCTGCCAGTCGCTGCTCCACTTGGCGCGAGCTCGCGCAGCCCATCTTCGTAAGAAATGCAGTCGAGTCCGCACCTCTGTCGCACGCCGACCTACGCTGCGATCTCGTTCGCAGGTCTGCGTCAGCTCACCATTGCATCGCCTGCTGCGCGAATGGAGCACTCGTGTGTTTCGCTGCTATGTCAACGCAGCAAGGAGAACGCGCGAAAGCTCCTATGATGTGGGAATCACACGCTCGGGTGTCACAGCGAGTCTCCGAAGCAGACCAGCCATACGGACTCGCGTTCTGGCAGGTGTGCAGTGTTGCGCCAGCACGAGTAACACTTGCGCAGTGCATGCGCTGTACACCGACCGCTCGACCGCTCGACCGCTCGACTGCTCGACTGCTTGGCGCTACAGCAGCCAGGCAACGTGAAGGGGATGCGATAGCGTCGTTAGACATCTCGTCGCGCTCGAGGAGCGCCGCGATTCCCGCGACAGCTCAAGGTCCATTGCCTGGAGGTGCGCTTGGTGCAAGCTGAGACACACGCATCGCGAGCACGCTCGCCGAGCAGCCGGGTTGTGTGTGATCCTTTGCGAGTGTCGAAAGGAGGGACTAGAACGCTCGTCTGCGTTCGGTGCGAGTTGGCTCGCGAAGCTCCGGCATTTCTTCCGCTCCGATCGGCGCGAGCTGTCGAGCCGCACGTTGGCACGCGCAGATGCTCGGTCGCGCAAGCTCACTCTGAGAGGCTCGTGATTGCGGCCAGGAGCGGAGGCGCGCACAACGAAGAAATGGCTACACGTTGTCCACTGAACACCTCGACTGTAGGACGTTCTAATCACCAAAACTGGTCGCATTCGCTGCCGCTACACTCCACGCGTGCGATTTTTCCCTTCTACATCCAACGACTGAATGCAATAGCGCTAGTTGTGTTCCGTTTTTCATGTAGCTGTAGGCAATGCTTCCAAATGCAACTTGTGTGACAAGTAGTTGATGTGTTCTGCACTTACCGTCGTCGTCGGGACTCCTCAAGCACGCACACTGTCGCTGCACTGCGCCGAATATCTCACGCTCGCATACCCCCGCTCTCGAGAGCTCTCAGTACCCGCTCCACCACGATCCCGAGCATGTCGAGCCCCAAGAGAGGTGATGCCGATTCCTCTGCGATCTGTGACTTCGGCACTTGGAAGTGCTCGTTCAAGTCGATCTCCGCCTGTGTTTGTATGATCTCATCCATCGCTCAGTCGAGAGACTCCCTAGAGTTCGCGAACACTCAGAGTACGGCTGTCTGCTGCTCGCGCGTGCCGCCGCCACGCCGGTTTTGCTGCAAGGATGACTGATTTGCTCGCGCCGCTGACCATGCAATCACACTCGGCACGTCGCAACCGGCCTTAGCCCTGACACTGGCATAGGTCTTCAGCTCTTCTCTCTTGCTCTCTTGCTCTCTATCTCTGCATCATCTTCAGTACCGCTGCAAACAGCTCGGCGAAGATGAAGGGAGAAAAACACATCTTCTATTCCCTCTAGGTCTATCCTCTCACTCGCACATTTCCAGCGCAGATCGCACACTCCAACACGGCACGCGACCTGCAGTCGGAGCGATGCAGCGCTTTGTGTCGGTCTGCGACCTGGAGCTCCAGACCCTAGAGATGGAGCACCAGCGTTTGCACGTTCAGCCAAAGCACAGCGCGACTACTAGATTACCCAGACGACAGGTCCAGCGAATGGCGCTGCTTGCACTTCTAGCGGCGATCTGCACGATTTCGTGTCTCCTCTTCACGATCTCTGCTGACTGGGATGCGCCTCAAACCCGTGCGCTGGAGAGCATGAAGTCTCTGCTCGGACTCGAGCGATACCTAAACCGAAGTGACGATATTCAAGGAAGGACCGACGACAGCGTCGAGGGGCAACCGCAGGCGAAGATTCAGCGCGAGTTCGCGCTGAGTATCTCGCATTTGGCGCAGCAGACCACCACACCACGGGGTGTCGTGCTCCCGCTCTTCGATGCCATCGGGTACCTGGGACTCTCGGCCATCCTCGAGTTACGCGGGCTCGGAGTGGACCTACCGATCGAGATCCCGCACTGCGGCGACTTCAGCGCCGACTTTCAGCGCATGATCGAGAGCCGAGATCCTCTCGTGCGGGTATACAACGTGTGCGCGCAAGCACTTGATGCTTCGAACGAGTTCGGGTCGGGAGAGAAGCTGTTCTGCGACTCCATGGAGCAATGCCACGACCGCTTCCGCGGCTTCAGCATCAAGGTCATCGCCGTTCTGTTCTCGAAGTTCGAAGAAGTCATGCTTGTGGATGCCGACACGTTGTTCTTCCAGAACCCGATGACGCTCTGGGACCTCGCGCGGTACAAGCAGACTGGGACGCTATTCTTCCACGACCGGATCAGCACCACCGACCAATTTCTTGCACTCCCAGTCGCGGATACGCATGACGGGAGACCAATGACCCACTTGCACTGGTATCTCGCCACCTTCGACGTCTCGCCGTATCGCGCGCTCGCGCACATCTCGCGCCGACGAGCGACCGCGACGAACACGATGCCTGTGAATCTGCGCTTCGCGCCGAGCGACTTTCTCCTGTCGAGCCACTCATGGAACATGCGCGCGGGTCACGAGATGGACTCGTCGCTCGTGCTCTGGAACAAGCGCATGCAGCCGCGCGCCACGGCGATCATGGCGTCGTTCCTCGCGCAGAATGGGGCCGAGTTCCCGCCGTCGTACGGCGACAAAGAGCTGTTCTTCATCGCGTGCGAACTGGCGGAGACGCAGTACGCATTTTCAGACTTCGGCGTTGGCTCGCTAGGAACCGATCTCCATGGATACGGCGACAAGGCCGACTCGGTGCTTTGCGGATCGGGACTGCACTATTTCCCCGTCATTTCCTCCCACACTGCGGACAGCGAGCACAGTCGGCTGCTGTACGTCAACAGTGACGAGATCCTGACACTCAACGTGGACGGGGATGAGATCTACCGCACTGTGGCCCGCCCCGCCAGCCTGTACCCAGGCTCGTTCGTCGAGAGAGGCCTCCCGCAGGAATGCCCCTTCGACATCCAGGCGCTGCCACTCTCCGTCGACGAGAAGGCGAAGATCACGCAACGGCAGCACCTTCACCGCACTGTGCAGAGCTGGGCGTTAGCACCGTAGATCGAGAGCGTGCAACCTGTGAGCGTACATATTTATTTCGCGTGTGCGTGGGTGTGTGCTGTAGCATGCAATCGAGTAAGTGAGCGAGCGAGCGAGCGAACCATGTCTTTATCTTGCTGTTCCAACAGTACACAACTGCACACACATGATCATTAGCACTACAGAGAGCAGCAGCAGCAGCAGCAGTAGCAGCACAAACAGAGCAGGTTACCCACGCTTTTTCTTTTCTCTCTTCTCAGAGCCATCAGCTCAAGGGAGTTCGTCTACTGTCCCATTGCCAATTATCTTCCGCTCGCTCGTCCGCTTCTGCACCGCCGCACGCTCACTCGCCCATGCGTCGCCGCTTGACGCGGTCGAGGTACTCTTTGACTGTGATGCCCTTCCGCGTCGCCTTCGCTTCCTCCGAGACCACGGGCTTGTTCTGCATCTTGCTGACGATCTCGTTCGCGGGGCGCAGCGTCATCCACGTCCCGTCGCTGTCTTGGATGCGGATCGTCGAGTTCGCAAAGTCTTGGACGCTCCCTGAGGCCGAGGCGCCAACGATCTCGACCTTGGCGTCCTCCTCCTTCTGCTTCTCCACCTGCTTGAGCGACTCCTTCAGCTTGCGCTCGCGCTGCTTGTCGAGCAGCTTGTCGATGTCGATCTCTAGACTACTGCCACCCATCTTCTCTTTCGTGACGCCGAACTTGCCCGACACGAGGTCGTCCGGAAGCGCCTCCACCTCGTGGACCTTGTTCAGCGTCATGATGCGCCCATCCGGCATCTGAATGAGCTTACCGTCCGCCAGGTTCTTCTCCAGGATGGCTTTTGACAGGTACATCTTCTTCGAGTTCGCGCGCACGAACTGGAGCCGCTCAGCGCTCGTCATCTTCTCCAGTACGGCGTCGTTCAGCTCCTGGGCCTGCAGATCCTGCTTCTGGTTCGCTTCGCGGTTGCGCTTGTTGATCTCGTTGATGCGGAGTACGTCGTCGCTCTTCCGGCTCTGGCGCGCCTCATTCTCCATGAGCAGCCGCTGCAGCTTCTCCTCGAGCTTCAGCGCCTTCTCGAAGTTCTTCATGTCCTGCGCCGCCTTCAGGTCACGCTCAAGACGCACGCGCTGGACGCCGAGTGAGACGGTTGGCACGCCGATCTCCCGCTTGCGGCTCACCATAAGATTCACCTCCTCCTCGGTGTACCGGTGGTTCGCGATCAGTTTGTGCTTCTCGCGGCTCAGCCGCTTCGCCTCGCCATGGGTCGGGAAATGCAGGCGCTCCTTGTTGAGCGTCGCGCGCCACACGAGGAACTCGCGCTCCTGCAGCGAGTGCGACGACACGCCGTTGAGCTTCCACTCGAGCCGGCTCTTGCCGAACGAGCAGACCACACCCTTGTGCGTCGACTCGCCCGCAAAGGTGTACGCTTTGGGCATGCGGCACACGTTCACAATCTCGCAGAAGCGGTAGACCATCTCGCCGTCGACGACCGAGATCGGCACGCGCACGTACAGTCCGCGCACGAGCTTGTCAAAGTACGGCTCGAAAAAGTACTTCTCGAAGAACGTGCGCTTGCGCAGCAGGTAGTGGTTCGCCTGGTTCCAGTTCACCGGTACGTTCTCCTCGGGCTTGGCCTCCTCCTCTTCGTCCACGCGGCCACCGTCGAGCGCCATCGCAACTGCGCTCTTGCTAGAGAGAGCGCCCTCGGCGCCCTTTTTGACCTCGTCGCCACTGTAGTCGTCGTCGTCGTCGGCGGTGTTGACGCTGCGTCCTCGTGCGCCGCCGCGCTGAAGCTCCTGGCGCTTGCGCCGCTTCTCCGCGAGGTCGCGCCCGGCGCCGCCCGCGTCACCGTCGCTGCCATCGTCGTCGTCGCCAAAGCGGTCCACGAGCATCGAGCGCGCCCTGTCGCCCGCGCCCTTGGACTTGTTCACCTTGAGATTCTTGAGCGCCTCCTTGCGGCGGTCGCTCTCGCGGCTGCGGCCACCGCCGCGGCGCGTACTCACGACTGCCTCGTCCTCGCTCTCATCGAAGCCGTCAGTTTTGCCCTGCGCGGCCGCCAGGCGCTTCTTGAGATCCTTCTCCTTGTTCTTCTGCTCCTCGGCCTCGTACTTTTCGCTGTTCGCACGCACGCATCATGCAGTTTGCCAGAACATCACCAACCATCACTCACTGTCCACCAACCACCTAGCCACTTCGCAAGCGGACGAACGCACAGCAGGCGCTTCTCCTTCTCCACCTCCGTGAGCCCGTCCAAGTTCTGCGCGAACTCGAGCTCCGCCTCGCTGTCGTCGTCCTCGTCGTCCTCAATCTGCCGCGTCGCGCGCTTCTTGCCACGCGACGCCGGCACGTCCTCGTCCGCCTCGTTGTCGGCGTCGGCGGCCGCCTCAGCTTGCGCCTGCTCGCGCGCCTCCTTCTTGAGCGCCGCGCTGCCGCCTTTCCCGCGCTTCACAGGCGACGCCTTTTTAGAGCTCTTGGTCTTGGCGCCTGCCGGCTGCTTCTTCTCCTTCTTGGCCGCTGGCGCGCGCTTTACGCGCTTCTTCGTCCGCTTGGCCGACGCGTCCGAACCGGAGCCGCTGCTTGAGCCCGAGCCGGAGCCCGAGCCGCTGCCGCTGCCGCTGCCCGAGCCGGATCCGGAGCCGCTGCCCGAGTCGCTGCCGGAGCCGGAGCCGGAGCCGGATCCCGAGCCCGAGCCGCTCCCGGAGCCGCTGCCCGAGCCCGAGTCGGAGCCGGAGCCGCTGCCGGAGTCGCTGCCGGAGCCGGAGCCGGAGCGCGAGCTCCCGGACGCGGCGGACGAGCGCGCGCCGTCCGAGTCGTCGCTGTCGTCCACCACGCGGTTCTTCTTGGCCATCGGTCGGCCGGTCGCTGGCGCAGGGGGGAGGGGGCTGCTTGGGCGTTCCTGCGCTGGCGCTTCTTACTGGCTACGAAGCTGGAAACGGGAACAAGGCGGGAGGCTGCCCAAGTAGACACGAAAGCGCATATATATTGGGAAAGTAGCCTGCGAGCTTTGAAACGGCTTGGAGCGCATCTGCATCGCCACCGTCCAAATCGAACCTCAGATTCCTAGAATCCGGCCCAGATCGCATCGGAGTGCCCAGATCGGCTGCGAACGAGAGATTTCTAAACGCTTTCGAAACACCCCGACTGCTCGCACACATTCATTACTCACACGAACCTTGCAGGGGGCTCTGCTTGTGCATGTGCGTACACGTCTGCCGCGCGCCGTCGCTCGCTCCACACGCGCTTTCCGCATAGTCCCAGAATGAGCAAGCTACGCTTCAGCGTCGTCGCGTGCTCGGGCGAAGACCCGGCGTTCCCAGCGCGTGAACTCAACGAGCACGCGGCGAGCAGCAAGGGCTACCTCACGCCACGGTGACAGATGTGAACTTTTCGTGCTGGTCAAGAATGCGTACCTTCATTTGTAACACACCTACCGCCAGGAACTGCGAGTACCCGCAGGAACTCGTGCTCCAGCTGCTGGACGGCGCCTGCCGCGTCACGCAGGTGCAGCTGCTCTCGCACCAGACACACATCGCCACCAAGATCGAGCTCTTCCTGAGCCGGAGCGGCTCGCTACATGATGCGGTCTTCCAGCGACTTGGGTGGGTGCGGCTGCAGTAGCAAACTCACAGTATCTTTGATTGTAACATTGATCTCTCAAGCCCGGCACGTGTTACAATTTATCCGCCGCCCGTCGTCACAGGTTCCTGACGCTCAAGTCGAACGCCGAGAGCAACTACATGGCGCGCGAGCTCAAGACCGTGCACATCGACAACGAGGCCGTGTTCGTCAAGCTGCTGCTGCACCAGTGTTACATCAACGAGCGCAACCTGTACAGCCAGGTGGGGGTCATGGCCATCAACCTCTGCGGCGAGCCGCTCGCGCTGCAGCGCGGAGACGAGCTGCCGAGCCAATCGACCGGTGAACTCCTCGGCACGGCACCAATGACGCGCTCGGTCCCAAAGCCGGCACTGTCAATAGCCCCCGCCGCAACAACCGCAGATAGTGATCTAAGCTTTGATCTGCGCTTCGACGCGAAGACCGCGACGCGGATCCGCGAGATCCAGCTTGCCAAAGACCAGGCAGTTGCGCTGGAAGACTACGACCAGGCCAAGCGCCTCAAGCAGATGGAGGAACAGCTCAAAAGCATTGGGCTCCAGCTCGCGCGGCTCGAGGCGCAGAAGCGCGATGCCGTTGCGAACGAGGACTACGACGCGGCGAAGCGGATCAAGGACGAGATTAGTATGCTAGAAGCGTCCGTGGGCAGCAACGAGTCACAGCCGATCATACCGCAGGCTAGTATCAGCAACGGATTTAAGTCGGCGTCGCCCACTTACTCATCAAATAGCGGAGGTGGTGGTCAAGGGCAAGGAGCTCGCTCGACGTCGCGGAGTCAGGTGCTTCCTCGGGTCGCCGCGGCGATTGTTGGCTCGAAGAATGCGACTTCGTCGTCGAGCTTCTCGCCTCGAGACATGTACCCAGAGGAGCAGCAACTGCAGCGAACTGGTGGTGGTGGCGGGTTTCCAGGTGACCGCAGTCCGAATCGTCCAGGAAGCGCCGCTTACGGTGTGCAAGAGGACGACGGCGGCGAGGAAAACCCGGTTGACGGAGAAGGCGCTGACGGCCCGAACCCGAACTTCCGAGGCATCCCGGATGCAGAGAATCTGCCGGACCCGGACGAGATCCCCGCGGCGCTCATTAAGGAGAACCAGCAGCTCATCGACGTCATTGGCATGTTCTTAACGCGCTGCTTCTACAGCAACCTGTGGAACCACCGCGACGCGGCGATTCGCAAGGTCACGATGGAGCTGGAGCACTACCAAGCGGACCCGCTCCAGCTCTTGGAAGTGTGCTCCACGCTCGTGCAGAGCGGCGCGGGCGACCGTATTGCCCAGGTCGCGCTGTCGGCATTCCGCTTGGTGGAGCGCATGCTATCGTTCGGGTCGAGAGTACGGCGCGATGACATTTGTCATATTGTACGTCGCGTCGCGTGTTGACACCACCAACCCGATAGAAAGCACCTGGAAGCGAATGACGCGTTTATTCGATGCCGGTGTTTGTGGTGCATGTACAGCTAGGAAATAGCATGACGCAGCTTGTCAACAAGCTCGGCGAGCCGCAGGCAAAGGTGCGGGACGAAGCGGTCGCGGTCCTGATGCGTCTCGCGTCCGCGAAGAACGTCGGTGTGGCGTTCGTCGCGTCGCACTTGACGAAGCGCGCGAAGAAGCCGCTCGGGCTCAAGTTTCTGCAAGGCCGGCTACTCGTCATGAAGGACCTCGTCGCCAAGTTCGACTTGATCCCTGAGTCGGACCACTCGGTCGGCGGGATTATGAGCTTCCTGGAGGACAACAACTGCTTCGCTCACCAGAACCGTGAGATCCGAGACCCTGCGAAGGAGCTGACTGTAGCTCTGTACCACGTAGGCAGCTCGTTCTCTCTTTCTCTCTCCTCATGTGTGTTGTTTACATTGACATTGTCATTGACGCTCGGTGTGTTCATCCTTCAGATGGTCGGGCCGGAGGTCGAAGGGTACTTGAAGTCGCTGCGCCCGAAGCAACTGGAGGAGTACCAGGCAGCGTTTGAAGCCGCCGAGGCGGCAAAGGTCTCAGACGCACGGGCGAGCGCGCCAGCCCAGCGCGGCGGCAACAGGAGTAATGCAGGCGGCCGGCAAACGAACGCTGGGCGACCACAGGCGCAACTTCCTGACGAAATGAGAGATCGTGACGACGACGACGACGATGATGAATCTGTCGACGAGTACACGTGTCCATTCTGCGGCATCGTCGACGAGAAGTTCGACTCGGACCGTCTGGACCACCACTTCTGGGCCGAGTGCAAGATGCTGACACCGTGCAAGATGTGCGGGCAGGTGATCGAGATCTCGTGCCTGAACGAGCACCTACTGACCGAGTGCGAGCTCCGAAGGAACCACAGAGAGTGCCCGCGCTGTGGCGAGGCGATCACAGCCAAGTTCTACGACAAGCACGTCGGGCTCAACGACTGTCTGCCGTGCCCACACCCGAAGAAAGGGAGTCGCTGTCCGCTGTGCCACGACGATATCGCGCCGGGCAAGCAGGGCTGGAGAACGCATTTGATCGACGACGGCTGTCCCAACAACCCACGCACTTCGTAGTAACCGCAAAACAGTGAGCTCGCACTCCTATATTTCTTGTTCACTCGTTCGCTTTGCACGCACTGCGTTAGTCGCTTTACACACAGCTCGTGATCACACCGCGATGTCAAAAGTGCTCGAGTTGGTGACGCGCATCTCGACCGACGCGACGAGTTGGGCGCGAAAGCGAACATGCGTCACTCCAGTCACGCTCCGCCTATCGCTCTGGCTGCTGCCATCCTGGAACTTCTCCGTCGGCGTCCCGATCACGCACCACTTACAGGACACGGTGTCGCTCTGGTCGCCGTCCCGGATCTGCAGGATGCTCAGATCCGCGACAGCAAAGTCTGTGGCGATTGCTCGCCACTGCGCCACCATGTCGAGCTTGACGTTCACAGCCCTTGCAGCGTGCGGTGACGGCACGAAACACCAGGATGCGTCGTACTCTGGGTCCATGAGCTGAAGATGCACGCTGCGCGCGACCAAGTGGCGCGCCATCCGCTGCCTGTCCAAGACTTTCGCGCGAGCAGGAGCGTCGCGCGTCGCCAGCTCTAGATGCAGCTCGGAGAGGAACTCGCCGTATTCGGCACGTTTGCGCTCGATGAGGTCTGCGCGCGCCTGCTCCACCTTACGCTTGATGCGAGTCTTGCGACACGAGATGCGGTTGCGTTCGCGTCGGCTCTTCGAGTGGGTACTTGCACCGATGGCACTGGTTGGTTGAGCCCGAATAGCGTTGGTGTCGCCGGCAATGTCCGTCGCTGTTGCGGCTTTCGTCGCGGGATCTGGATCGGGTGCCGCCGTCGCCGATGTCGCCGCTGCCTCCAGGAGGGCCTGGAATGACGAGAAGTCGACATCAGCCGCCGAGAGCTCGAAGCCGTCGCTCGTGTGCTCGCGCAACAATATGCTCGCGGCGGAGAGCAGGAGAGTGTCACTGTCGTTATCGAGGAGGTCAGCGTCGAACGATGTCTGCTGTTGCTGCTGAGCAGATCTCGGGATCCGGCGGTGCGTTAGTCTCCTGCGTAAGCTCTTCGTCCGCATCGCGCTGAAGTTCGTTGTGTGCTTGGCGGAAGCTCCTGCAGTGCAGTGGCTGCCGGAAGCGCTTGTCGGAAAAGCTCGAGGAGCAAACCACTCGGAAAGGACGAGTGGCAGGCTTTTCAGGCGAGAAAGTGCGCAGCGCCGCACCCACCTGATCTGCATGCCCGCAGCATAGCATTCGGCCACTTATGCAGACACAGCTAGAGCTACATCCGCATGCCGGCCTCTTAAGCGCACATCTCGAAAGAGCAGGCAGGTCTCCTGCGATGTTGGTGGCACCGCGTGGTTTCCGAGCCGAGTCACATGGTCGTATGCGGCGGGTGAGATCTTACTCGATAGTGTACTGGATACGCTACTTGCCAGTCGTTCTTCAACCCGTACGTGGTCGATCTGATCTACGTACTGGTGAGCGACTACCACTCGTCCAGTCACCATACTCCGCAGCTGTCATCTACGTCGGGAAGATCTTCGCGTCGTCGACGATGAAGTAGAACGTCTTTATGCGCGCTGCAGCAGGGTGTACTCGTGTTGGACATCTACCAGCGCGCGAACGATCCGCGGTGGGGCGACTCCTTGGCGCACACGTTTACGTGTCCGAGCGGCGACACAGAGCACACGATCGAGCGAGGTCATAATCTGCACGTTGTCGCGAAGCACCTGCTGCCTGTGGTCATTCGGGAGAACAAGTCTTACGAATGCATACATGTGCATGTGCCGAGGAATGCGATCTGGTGACCAGCTAGCCATCTACACAAGCGCATGTTGGTGAAGGTTCCTACGATCATCTTACTTGACGGACGTCAAGCAGCACGTCGGCGATGGCCAAGACGGCCGAGTCGGTGTCACAACAGGCGTGTTTGGAAACTCTGATGGGGCGCGGAACGTAGGTTCCGCTGGCTGCGCTTCGGCCCCAAGTGGATTTGCGGATATCTTCTGATTAGATATCCTGACCAGTATTTTTTGCACTAACTTTTTGAGAAATATCAGGTGGCTGACTCTCACATGGACTTCGTTGGACGAAAATCCGAGCTCTTTTGCTCCCTTCGTACATTATGTGTATGTTGCTGCTGCTGTTGCTCGTTGTGATTCTTGCTATTGCTATTGCTATTGCTATTGCATGCAAAAAGGCCTCGAATGCGGGGCTGCCAGAACAATCTGGAGAATCGCGAAAACGACAAGTTTTCGCTGAAAAACTACACCTGTTTTTGAGAAAAATGTATGCAATAGCAGAGAGAAGCAGGTACTTCTCCGTTATAAACCATTCCTCCCACAGCAAATGTACTGCTTCAACACCCTCTCTATTTTATGTGATAAGTGCGAGAGGGTGGACAGCCATGGGTCACTCACTATTGAGAGGAAGAAGGCGGACTGGACGCAAAGTCCCCACCACTTCTCCATTCTCCCGCAGACTCGCGTCGAGACTACCTAACCAAGCGACCGCCTCTTTAAGCCCGGCGATCATGGCGCGTGTGTGGCTCCTGGCGCTGACGGCGCTGGCGACGGCACTGACGCTCGGCGGACCAGTAGCCGCCGAGGAGCTCGCAACCGAGTGCGCGTCGAATTCCGACTGCAGCGACGGCGCGTGGTGCGTGGCCGGCGACGCGCAGACACCCGTGCAGCGCTGTGTGGCGGGCACGCCCTGCGGCGGCGCTGTGAGCGGCAGCTGCCCCGCGGACCCGAGCACCGGGCAGCTGGCATGTATCTGGCGGCCGGACGCCAAAGCCTGCAGCTCGTCGAGCGCCGCTGGCTGCAAGCAGATCGGCGACGAGCTCGGCATCTACAAGTGCATCTCGCTCGACCGATGCGACAAGTACTTTGGCGACGCGGCCTGCAGCGGTGCGTTGGCGAGTGACGACAGGAGAGCAGGCTTGCTTTTTGGGCGGAAGGGAAGCTGATGTGCGTGTGATGGATGGGATGCGTAGGCGCGTGCAATGTGAACGGCATGCAGTGCAATGGCCGCGGCAACTGCCAGGCGACGTACGAGGGCGACAAGCCGACGTTCCAGTGCGCGTGCGACTCGGGCTGGAACGGCACCAAGTGCGACAACGTCGTCGATGGTGCGTCTGGGCTCAGAATCTTGGGGATACGGTGCGGTCGGTTAGCCACAGCGACCAACTGCTGGCGTTATGCTCGCCGCAGACTCGTGCGTGCTGAACACCGGACAGTGCGGCAGCCACGGCAAGTGCGTCAAGAGCGCGTGCTCGTGTGACATTGGCTACTCGGGCAGCCAGTGCGAGATCGGTCCGCCGGGTACGTGCATATTTCGCTTGCGCGAGTGCTTGCATCTCTCTCCTCACAATAGCGCTGACCCGCTTGAACACTTGCATACATCAGTCACGGGCAGCGGGTCCGGCGGCAACAACGGCACGGTTGGCAACAACAACTCGGCGTTGCCGACGGCCAAGCCGAACCAATCGGGCTCGGCGGCGTCCAGCGCGGACACGCTGTCGCCCGCCAAGAAGGGCAGCAGCTCGACGGTGTTCGTGGTCGTTGGGCTGCTCGCGGGCGTGATCATCGTGGCCGCACTGCTCTTCGCGCTCTACTCGCGCAAGAAGAAGCGCGAGCAGGAAGGTGCGGCGGCCGCGGGCGGTGCCTTCGGCCGTGCCGGTAGCGTCGACGAGGGCGAGGCGGGCGCCGGCGGCCCGGACACCCCCAAGCAGAACATCGTTATCATGTAGTAGGGAGCGACAGCGTCGTCATCTAAGCCGAGTGATCTACGTCTCATCCGAGAGCGGCTGCAGCTCGACACTGAGCGTCTTAGGAGTCAACAGTGACATCTGTGGTGGGCGTACCAATTACACAGACGCAGCCTACGACAGCTGCATCCACACGTGAGTCTCTGACGCGCACATCTCTCCGAAAAGAGCAGACAGGTCCCCTGCGATGTTGGCGGCACCGCGTGATTTCTCGCGAGCCGAGTCGCCGGCGAGGATACTGCTGCCTCAGCACGTGCATGTTCTTGAGCAGGGTGTTGTTGACCGCGTCCACGTCGCGATCTTGCGTTTGGTGGCACGATGGGGAGGCGAACGTCGTGGTGGTGTCTAGGTGTCTAGGTGTCTAGGTGTCTAGCTGCCGATGCACGAAGCCACAGACCGAGCACGGCTGCGATGTCAGCGAACGTGCAAGTACGTGGAGGCGCCATGATGAGCCACGCAAGGCTTGTTCGGATTCGCTTTCGAGTGTTGACCAAGTGGCACGCCTTTCAGTCC